>JANHZU010000001.1:997106-1009169 GCA_032468055.1 Acrochordus granulatus
GGACAGCAAGGAGATCAAACCAGTCAATCCTACAGCAAATCATACCTGATTGCTCATTGAAGGGAGAGATATTGAAGCTGAAGCTCAAGTACTTTGGCCACATAATGTGAAGAGAGGACTCATTCGAAAAGACTGGGATGTTGGGAAAGATTGAAGGCAAAAGGAGAAAGTGACGGCAGAGGGTGAGACAGTTAGATAGCACAATCAGAGTGATGGGCATGGGCTTGGTCTTAGGTGGACTCCAGGAGGTAGTGCAGGACAGGGAGGCCTGGCATGCTGCAGTCCATGGGGTCTGCAATTTCAGTCGGACACAACTGTGCAACTGAACAACAAGAAATGCATAAGTGTACACAGTATCTCAGTAATCCTAAACACTTGTTTGGGTCATTCCCATTCTGTAGCTTTGGAGAGATGCTGAGGGTTGGCAGAGTTGCACTGCACTGAATTGGCAGAAAACTCTGCCAGCAAGAAGTCCCCCTCATCTCTGTCCTGCTTCCTTCCCAGTCATACACTCATCCGACTTCCCTCCAAAGCAGTGGATGATAGAATCTGAGGCTGCTTTTAAAAGGTGTCAGAAGTGAGAAGGGAGGAAGAACACTACTTTAACATCTGTACAGATAAGGATGATATCAGTCTCATTCCTGGGCTGAAGATAAGATAAAAGTAATGTCATGCAGATCCACCAGAAAAATAATATTGCTTAGGAATGTTTTTGCCACGGTGAGATTCAAGTGAGAAAAGGCTCTCAACGTGCCGATTATCTTTTAATATTACTTCATTCCATTCCCCAGCAATCAAGGCTTTGTGAAAATCTTTCCTTGATTTAAGATTATGCCACTGAACAAGTTAGCATAACATTGTTCCTGACTCAGAATTACTATGAGCTCCATATGATGTTCCACCAGAAATAGAAGTAGAATAGCATCACATTGATTAACACACTCATAGAGATTGGATTTAAAAATCAATATTTATTGACAAATATTTTATCAAAACTTAATCCTAACCCACCCATCCCACCTCACTCCTTACCTGCTTGGGTCATCCCATCTTGCTCACCTGACTTTTATTATTGTATTTTAAATTTGCGTTTCTACACAGCAGAGACATCTAGTGGCTGCTTGTGGGAAAAGTGAGGTGCATTTTGTTACCAAGAGAGAAGGTTAGGGCAGTAGAGAAGGCTGGGTTTCAGGGAAGGGAAGGGAGATGGCCAAAAATTCCTATGCTCTCTCTTTCTCACTTTGTCCACATGGGTTGTTACTATGACAACTGGTAAATAAGAAGATGATCGCATAATTTATAGTAATGATAGCTGCACTTCCTTATTGGTAATTTTATACATAAGTCAGGAAATATATATAATATATGAACTGGTGCTCACGTTCTCTCAAATGCTGAAAGAGAGACCTCACTGCCTGTTCTGAAAGATTTTCAAGGGACTTTCCTTCCCTGTGCACCAAAAATGTGAAGAAGGCATTTATTTGTTTATTTATTTTATATGGCCACCCATCTCATATGGTATGACTCTGGAGAGCATATAAATAAACTATAACAAACAATTTTAAAACAGTCAAGAAATACAAAAATTAATCTTACCATGAAAACGCTAAGAGGGAGAGCATTGAGAGAGCATTAGATTGCAAACAATAGAGCCACTTCATCAGATCACCGTTCCCTTGTTACCCCCCTCAGATCTGTTGGCACAACCAGGTGTAATAAGATTTCCAGCTGTCACCTGTTCTTTGAACAGGAGCTGTGAGCTAAGAGAGCACTGGGCCTGTTTGGTGGAGTGCGATCCCATTCAGGGCCAAAGGCAGAATAGTCTCAGAACTGGCAGGCCCAAAAACCCAGAGTCACTCAGTCTTACCAATGTTCAGTTGATGTGTTAGCCAGTCAAGGCCTTCATCACCTGCAAGCACCAGGATAAGACATCAAAAGCATTGCTTAATTTGCCAGGGGCAGAGATGCATAACTGGATGGCATCACTGTACTGATGATACCTCACCTCACGGAAGCAGATGAACTAACCCATCAGCTTCATGCAGATGTTAAAGGGAAGTGGAGAGAGCATTGAATCCTGCGTCACTCCACAAAATAGGGGCCATGAGCAGGATCTCTTCTTCCCAATCACTACCATCAAGAAAGGAGGAGAACAGCACAATACAATGCCAGGAAAATAGATCAGCACAATACAGTGACCAGAAAACAGATTGGGTGAGTGACCACTGCCCTGTTTGAGCTCTGGATGACTCAGGTTAGGCCCATGATTCTCATGGTAGCCATGAATTCCTGTGCTGTGTCTGAGCCCATTATCAGAGAAGGCAGGCTGACATCTTCTAGAACCATATACAGTATCTGGGAAAGCACCACCAGCCCAGCAATGGAGACAAATAACACAGGCAGAGAGATTGCTAAACAGCAGGGAGGCTGGTACAACAGCAACAGTCCTGACTGATCCCTGGAGCTAATGAACTCACATCTGGCAACCTGTGGAGCAGCACCCCTGAAAACCTTAAGAGACTCCTGGATGACAATAACCATACCTCCATCCCCGTCCTGGAGTCTTGGCTGATGTCACATCTGAAACCCAGCTGGACACATTTACAAAAGGGCCACCCTCCTGTCCAGACACAGCCAGGTCTTGGTAATACATGCCAGGTTGGCCTTCTCATCTGTGATTAAATCACAAATGAAGAAGACCATATTATAGGCTGATGTGGTATTTCGTAGCAGCAACTGAAAGCCAGACTTTTGAAAATCTGTTGCCTGGGCACAGGGGCATTGGGCTCACTTCCCCAGAACAGCCTGCTCCCCCAGTCCTTCCATATTGTTTTCCTTCTTAAAAATAATGAGAAAAGAACAAAGTGAGATGAGGCTGGACTTCCTGGACAAATATTTATTTACTAAGGTAAATAAGCAGGCTGTACCTTTCTTGCAAATACAATCAGTTTGTGAGCTTTAGTAGAAAAATAAAAACTTGGGAGTATGTGGGGTTAAATGTTCAAACCTTTATACATTTATCACTAGCCAAGTTGGTTTCCATATCATTAGTGCTGTTGCTGTATCACTCACCCTTTTGGCACACTGCTTCTGGCACTTTCTTAAATATTAAAATTAGGAGTGATGGGGGATGGTTTGAGTGAGAAGCTCTCTGCTTCCTGCCCTCTTTCTTTTGTAACCATCATACAAAATCAAACAGACTCTTTCTTTTAACCCTTGAAAAAGAGACTTCCTGGAGTTGCTTGAGGTAACACCTACTAGTTCTAAGAACTGAGCCCACAAAAGCTGAAGGAGATGGGATAACTCCTGAAGTTCATTTTAAAAAGTGGGAATATTTACTGAAAAAATATCAAATGTTGTTTTTGTGGTGTGCCCCCTTGGGCCTAGCATATTGCAAAGCTAGAAAAGTGCACCCTGGACATGAGGATCTGCCCCAGGGCTTAGAGGCATCTTCTCCAGCCAAACACTCCTGGAGTTTGACGAATGGAAGACACATTTCTGGTGGTTCACCTTTCATGCCCCAGACTTGCTTTAGCTGCCTGAGTCCTTCTAGCCAGCCGCAGGCAACTGAAAACAAGCCCAGTACAAGTAGGCACATGGCAGAGAGCAGCAGCAATAGATTGGATTCTTGCTCCCCGAAGCTTCACGTGCAACCTCTGGAGGTTATATATATAAAATATTTAGCAAAACTGTCCTGAGCAAGTAAAGGAACTGTAGAGTGGCTGTCAAAGCCCTTCAGTACTAGATGAACATCTTGTTTTGCAGAACATATAATCAGTGCATCATCAAAATCCACCTGAATCCCAGGAGATCCTAGCTGCTCTCTAAGAGGGGTGCAGAACTCTAGCTTGGCTGATACAAGGAATGCTGGGAGCAACATCTGGAAGGTCACACGTCACCCTTCTCCGAGTTTAGTTCTAGGCAAATACTCTGAAGGAAATCTCAAAATTGCTAAAAAAAATCATCTGAACTTTCTGCACATTCTGTCCTCTGCCCATGTATAGGATATAGAGAGGTAATACAGAGATTTGGAATAAACCATTTTCATTGACTGAAGTAGGCAGGATGGGCAAAAATGAAGTTAGGAATAAATATTTACCTTCACCTTCTTAAAACTGTTGAGCCTTTTGTGTAAAACGTCTATTTCAAGATGAATTTTTAAGCCCCAAAGCCAAACCAAATGTATAATTTGTTTATTTTTAAGAACTGGATTCTGCTTCTTCTGGTACTATGGAAAGTTAAAGAGTCTCTTTAACAGAGGGAATCCTGCTTGATGCTCCACCTCATTTCTGATATTCTGTCCTAAACCAAGTACTGGATATCCATGGCAAGAGCCTGTAAATAGAACCAACAATGATAGAAAGAGCCCTGGATATGTAAGAAATTTGTAGTAAAAAAGCCCTCTCCTTAAATCTTAACATGTGGGGGGGCACTTCATTTTGTTCCCAAGAACTGCTCAGCTCTAGGTTAGGACTGTAGTTGGGATTGAGGAGATTTGGTGATGGGAATTGGAGAGGCAAGATAAATTCCAGCTTCTAGAAATGAGGCACCAGGAGACAGAAAGGTGATTTTGGTCCAAAAAAGAGACAGGCAAAATAAATTACTGATTTCATGAACCTTCTTTTCTGTTGAGATCAATAAAACCATAATCTATGCTTCTCCAATAGTTAGAAATGGAATCTGTGCTTTACCTCTATGTACAGATAAAAAAATGGAAGATAAACTACTTTGGCTGTATGTACAGTCTAGTTCCCCTTAGTTAAAGGAAAAAGTTCTCACTCCCAGCTGACCTGCCCTTTCCCACCAGAATAAAGCAATCTTGTACACCTGCAGAACTTGAAAGTTTTCTCTCTCTTGAAGCAAGAAATACAGCACTCCTGTAGAAAACTCTCTCCCCTTTTCTCTTGCACCAGGCATTGGAGCATATGTCCACAGCACAATCCAGTCTTCCTTTTTTCCACTTACCTGTAGTCCACGGAGGACAGAAGCTGACGTGGCCCTGGCAGAGAAAGTTGCAGATTTGCTACCTGTTTGGAAGAGGAAGGGAGGGTGGACCACAGAGCTCTCAATAGGAGGCTGGAGGTGTGGAGGAATGTTTGTGCAAGGGGAGAGGCCTGCAGCCACCACTTCCTTATTGGAGACTGGAAAGGAACAACCTCAAATTGACTGTCTGTGCCAAACAATACAAAGGAGGAGGCAGCCACCTGTTTTAGTTTTAGAAACTGTGTGACAAATGAAAGCAGACTACCTGAACCAGACCCCATTATCATAGTGCCAGCAAGCTAGCTAAACTTCTGTCGGTGGGTCACAGCTAGTGGCATAGGAGACTTCTCAGAACATCTAGTTATTCTATATTTTCCTTTAGGAAGTGTGCAAACACACAGATGCAGGCATGATGGCTAAGCTTTTCTGGTCTTGTGTCATTTACAGGATGACAGAACTGGTCACCACTTTGCAGACCATTCACTTTGTACAGCAAGATAAACCCATAGATTCAAGAAGAGGACACTAGAAGGAGGAAGGAGTACTATGTATATTATCCACTTTGAGTTACTTATAAAAGTAATAAAGGTAAAATAAAAATAAAATAAATTTAACATTGTTGCAAGTGTAGTGATTTTCTTTGGAAAGGTGGGGTGACAATGAAGAAGGCAGAATTTAGCCAGCATTAAGCAACAAGGTCCCAGATTCTTCGTGCTGTTTGATGTTGGGATTTATTAGCTTTTCCAGGTGGGATAGCTATTATTCTTTATTTGTCTGAAATATCTGTGTTTATGCTCAAATCTGTAACTTGAGGGATACCTCATCTGGATGTCAATAAGAAAAGCTGTAGCCTTCCATGCCGTAGTTTTGACGTTGGATTTTCTTTCCAGTCATGGCTGTGAAGTGTCAGGAGTTGCTCCTGCATTCTCACATTCTGACTACAGGGCAAAATGAAGTCACGTGGCTCCATCTCTTCTGGACACGAGGTTTGCCCTGGAAGCAGCACCTGAAGTCAAGTCTCACTGCAATTCCGTTAGGTGGTGGCAGGTTGGCTCACTTTGTAGCAATACAAGTGTTGTATACTGCCCAGAGCCACTTCAATGTGGCTCTGAATATGATAAATAAATAATCCACCAAAATGAATTGTCCAGGGCTAGCAACGAAGCCTGCTCCTATTCAAGATAATGTTTTACTGGCAACATCAGGAAACTGCTCTAAAACACAAGAACCATCTAGAGTAGGTATTTATGGGAATAATATTTGCAAAATGATCAGTGGAATAGACTTAGGTAGAGGGTATTTTTGTTATACAGCTAGTCCACTGTTTAAAAAACTGATCTTCTGGATTGCAGGAGGCATATTCTTGTGTTCCATATGTATTTTGTGTGTTTGTGTTGGGTGTGAGACGGGCAGGGAATAAGAGCATTTCCTGACTCCATTCCTGGCTACTCTTCCTCTATTCAGGATGAGGTGGCTCATTACAAATGAAAAGATGCTCACTCCCGGATATCTAGACGGATGTGAACACACGGCTGAACCTGAGAGGTGGAGCCTGGCATAGTTGCTTTTGGGGGAGGGCTTCAAGCAAGATGCTTCATCTCAGAGATGCTCTGCGTGCAGGACTGGCTTATGTAGTTTGCCAAGCTACACAGGAAGAGGAATGATTGCAAAGGTACAAATGTTTCCAGCCTCTCCTAGTGAAAACAAGGTTTCCCACTGGGGTCAAAGCTTGAGCTACTATTTTCTTACCCTGTTGAAAAACATGCTCCAAGCTCTCTGGGCTTGAATACATGAAATTTTGTAGGAAACCGCCTATATGAACCTCTTGTCCTGAGTTCAAACAGCGTGGCAGCATGCATTTTGGCAAAGATTACTTTTTTTCAACAGCTGGCATTTAAAGCAAGCCACTGATTGGCAAATGCAATCAGCTCAGTTTTGAAAGAAATGAAGAAGGAAGAGACTGCCTCTGAGCATCTGCAAAGTATGTTTTTTGCATTATCATGCAGTCTTGTTATTGCAGATCCGGGAACACCATTAAGATTTTCCAGCTCAGAAAGAGAATATAGCTGGTATGCACTCAGTGGACACAAACATCAATATGCCAACTTCCTCCTACCCCCAGGTGTTAGGTGGTGCCCTAATGGGCCTGGATATTTATCTCTAGAGAACCTGGCTGTTCCACTAAGAAAATATCATTTGTAAGGATCTGTGCCAATCTAGGTTGTTAATAGGACTCTTCAAACAATGTTAGGGCTGAAAGATGAGGTTTTGGGCCAAAGTTTATGTGATAATAAATCTGTTTTGAGGTGCCAAAAATCTTTTGTTTTTGTGTATGTTTTTGCAATTAAAGATTTACACATTTAACCCTTTTGGAAATAATTGCTTTCAGTTCAGCTTCTTGCTAGAATTGTTTGATCATTTGTGGTCCTGATCATGACTCAATGTCAAAATAATATGCTAACGTGTATTTTTTTTTTTGGTAGGAGATGGAAATCAGGTAGAGTCCATTGTACAAAAAAATTATTCTGGCATTTTCTTTCTTTTGCAAAGGGCTCCCTTAAACAATCCTTCCTATGCCTAAGGATAACCAAATAGGATTCTCATGTATGTATTTATTTTTTCTATTTACCACAGTAACTGGGCTCCGTAATGGCAGTTTGATGTTCAAACACTAGCCACTTGTAAGAATCACAGCACAATCACAGCACAAATCACATCATCGACAGATGGACAAAAAAAAGGGTTTGGTAAATGCCTTTATTAACTACTGGGTGCAGATCTACTACATGGCCAAAGCGAGGGTGGGGGTTGCACAGGAGATATAATACTACTGTTTCTGCTGCTAAGACCTGGCTCAATGCTGGACACGGCGGATGGACTGGATTTGGCTGCTTTGGGCTTGGCTACCGTAGTCACTGTACTTCCGATATTCACCATTCTGTCTGTCCCGTTCCAGGATATATTGGTAGCCTCGGTAGCCTGAATATTGATATGCCACCCACCTAGGAGAATAAAACAGAACATAGGGAAGATGAGTAATCTGACACATGCTCCTCCATTGGAAAGGGAACCGCATATCTTTTCCTAAGTTGGAAAATTTAGGAAAGTGTTGATTCTGTAACACCTAAACTATATTAATTAGGAAGGCTAGGTGATACAGCCCCAATGTATTTGGGAGATGGCAGGTTGGAGTAGAATAGTTCATCAGTGGTCTTTAACCAGTCCTTTAGATCCCAACCTTTCCAGTCCCTGGACTAAATAAATAGTTCCAAGGAAAGTGCAGCATAAAAGGGGCTGAGAGCAGGGAATGAGACAGTGTAGCAGTTGTTGCTGTTTTAAAGTGCAGCAATCAATTTTGGAGGATCTATTCCATCAGCTGTGTCCATGGATCTGTTGTATTCAAATCTCTATCTACAGTATTGTAGATTTTTATATAGTACTTTAAAAAGCTGGTGAACACTGTGAAAGGTATTTAATCTTATGTAATCTGAGGACAAAAGAGTAGACACAAGAAGTGAAACTTCTGTGTAACTTTAGCTCTTTTGAAAAGAGTTGGCTTGCTGGATTCACACAGCCATTGTTGGTTACAATTGTGGTTTGTTAAATAAGTCACTGTGGGAATACTCAGTCATAAACCACCTCAGTTCCCAACTTAATATACTATGCTCAGCCAAAGCCAAAGAGCCCCCGTTACAGCTTAATACAATGTGTGAACTCAGCCTTTGTTTCCAGCCCAGATCTGATTATGGAATTTAAAATTATGGAGAAAACTGAGCAGCAACTCACTGCTAGAAAAATTTAAGATCGCCCTTCTGATTATGGGGATCTTCAGGTCTGCTGACAGCTGCTACAATGATCATTGTGTGCTATCATCATAGCCACTTTGTTTGAGGATTATGAGTAAAGTAGCAGAAGATACCAGAATTGTAGGACTGGTGCTATTATTAAATCAAGGTAATTACTCAACAGATGCTTTTTCATATTTATTATCTTAAATAGAAAATTGCACCAAGAAACAGAAGACATCACTTACGCTCCAGAGTGAACTCTAATGGAGGCTACTTCCTTGCTGCTCCAACCCATGGCTTGCAATGATGGATAGTCATCATTCAGCTCAAACTTGTGTCCTTGGAAGTTCTCTCCTTCGTACAGGGTCACTCTGCTATCATTATGGTTCTGCAACATAGTGTAAAATAGAAGATGACACAAAGTAGGACTGAATGTAATTGCAAAACTGATTACCCCTATTTAAATCCCCCTTTTCCAATTCTCAGGCTTCCATTCTCCATCTTGAACTTTAAAATATTATTGGAAAACCTTTTCAGAGAGATATGCCTGTTGATAGCTCCCAGATCTCTTTTATCTTTCTTCAAGATTAATTGGTTAAAGGTAGAATAACCTGGTTTAAGTTTCTCTCTATTACTGTGACCTGCCCTAGCCCTCCCCTTCCTAATAGTATCTATTTCAGTGTGTTGGACCCTCAACTCTCAGAGTTCCCAGCCAGAAGCCTCAAGAATCATTCTGGCTGAGAGTTACTGTCCTAAAAAATGTCTTGGGGAAGCAAGGTTGGAGAAGGCCATAATCTTAATTTGAGGTTTGTCCTTATTTTTCCCTCCCACATCAAAGCAGTACATTATTAATTGGCTTTGGGGGCTGTGGAGGCCAAGTAGTTAAGACTCTGGGCTTATTGACCAGAAGGTCAGCAGCTTGGCAGTTCAAGATTCAAATGCCACATAATGGGGTGAGCTTCCATTATTTGCTCCAGCTTCTGCCAGTCTAGTAGTTTGAAAGCATGTAAAAATGCAAATAGATGAATAGGTACTGCCTAATTTGACAGGAAAGGTCATAGCATTCTGTGTGCCTTGTGTATAGACATGCCAACCACATGATCATAGAAGTGTTTTTGGACAAACTCTGGCTCCCTCGACTGTGAATCGGAGATGAGCACTGCCTCCTAGAGTCAGATATGACTGGCAGGGGAAACCTTTACCTTTTATTAATTGCTTTGCTGGGTCAGAACTAATTGGCAGACTTCAAGTTCATAAATTAAGTGGACAGCATTAATTTTTGATTGTTATTGCTACTGTTCTCATTGCTTGATATTTAAAGATATTCAGTCTCTATATACAATCATTCCATTTAACTCATATTGTTAATAATAAATTCCTGGCCACATAATTAACTGAATCACCTCTGCTGCAACCTTCAGTAGGACGTAAGATAAATGAATGATAACATAAATGCTAAATCAGATTAAGAAAATAGTTGTGAACTAAGAAGAGATGGGTTGATGTGAAACTTGGGTAGAGACTTGATAAACACTGGGTTTGTACTTACACACAGAGAGAGAGAGAGAGAGAGAGAGAGAAAGTCTTACTTAACACAGTTTATCAACTAAACCAGTACTGGCTAGATTCACATACTATGCTCAGGAAGAAAACATGGTATAGACTTCATAGTAGCTGGATTCTCATAAAATGATAAACTAAAACCAAACAAATCATATCATGGTTTAGCACAATACATAAACCTATCAAAATAGGGGGGGATAAAGTTATTTGCAGATAAAGAATTGCATTAGCTATCCTATGACTCTCATCTTCTTTTTTCCTGACTTCTTCTATTAATCCTCTTTTATTTTTTCCAGTTTTATTTTTCCTGACCTCTTGACAGCTAGATATTGCAGGATGGATGAAAAGGAAGATAAGGGCTTCTGTGAATTGTTGCTTAGACTGTATTTACATAAAGTGCTGTGCATAAGACATTAATCTATAGCAAATTAACTCATGGCTAATTTATTACATTTATCCATCATCTTATTAATTAATCTTTTGGACTTAATATGATTAATTGAACCCTAAATGAACCACAGAAACTGGATTCAGACAACCATTTAGGTTGTCAAGCATTTAGGGTAGGTTTGTCCAACTTTGGCAACTTTAAGATGTGTGGATTTCAACTTCCAGAATTCCTCAGCCAGCTATGATTTAGGGCTTTAAAAGTCAACATCAGTGCTTTAAACTGTACCCATTAGGAAACTGATAGCAAATGGTAGGCCTCAAGATGGTGCCACAGACAGCAGCCTCAGTGAAGCAAACTCTTGTATTTGTTTTGGTTCTTTGTTTTTCCTGTTGCAATTCTGCAGTTCTCTGTAACTTTTTGCAGAGTACATATACCAGATATGATCTCCTGGACATTGGACAACTTTCTAAGAGTGTCTTTTCTCCTGTTTCTCCTGTTTTGAAGAAGAGGTGAGAAGTTATGTGAACATCTTGGTCAGAGGAGCAGCAGCGCTTTGTAGCAGCTGGAGGAAAAGGAGAGGAGAGGTAAGCATATGTGCAGGGGGAAAGGGGGAAAGGAAAATGTGGGGATGCCCTAGTAAAGCTGAGGAGAGGAATTTGTGCACCACTTCCACCCATTCACTTAACAAATTTGAATTCACTAATCAACAAAATGGATGAATTGCTCCCCATAAATCCAACAAATGCTGATTTTGCAAGCTCTGCAGCACTTTGCTTCACAGAAACTTGGCTTGATGAGACTGTTTTAAATACAGCAATACAAATTCCAGGGTTTGAGATTAACAAAGCAGACTGGGTGATAGACACATCTCAGGAAAAAAAAGAGGGGGCATCTGTTTTTATATAAATGAACAGTGGTGTAAAGATGTTACAGTGCTAGAGAAAATTTGCAATATGGATTTAGAGACACTATTTGTCAACTGTAAACCATATTATTCTCCATGGAAGTTTGCCTCCTTCATTCTCGTTGGAGTCTATATTTCCCCACAGGCTTCTACTGGTGGGGCACTCAGAACCTAGCTGACCTATAATTCACACAGAACAAAAATATCCAGACTTACTTATTATTTTTGAAGATTTTAACAGCGCATATCTGTTAAATCCATGAGCTTCCCAAATACAGATAGCATGTCAGTTGCCCCACTAGAGATAAGAATACACTGGATCATTGCTATACTGCAATAAAAGGTGCTTATCATTCTGCTCCCCACACATCCATTGGCCTCTCTGATCACTGTATGAGACACCTCATCCCCACCTACAGGCAGAAACTTAAAAC
>JANHZU010000001.1:1028641-1038695 GCA_032468055.1 Acrochordus granulatus
CAGAGTACACACTACATATGCATCAGATTAAATCATGACAACTTTTTCCTGCGAGGCTGGCCAGGTACTGCAAATCAGGAAGAAAGGTGAGACAGCAGTTTATCTAAGGGCATTCAATGAGATCTATCTAAGTAGAAGCTGGATCTGCTGTTTCACAGCCTACCTTCTTGATTGCTTCTTGGGCTCTAATAAGAGGGAGCTTTGACAGGGAGTGTTCCTTGAAAGGCCATCTGAAAGGAGTGTTAGTTTATTGTTTGTCTATATTTGGATGCTGAGAAACATATTACCATGCCCGTGGATCTCTGAAAGCAAACAGGATTGCAACCATTCTGAGTACAGCACCATCACCACCCCAACATCAGGTTACCTCTCTGGCCTCTCTGATTGCTATGGGGACTAATCCATGTAGAAGGCCACAAAGGACCAGCCAGCTGTTCCCACGCAGGTGATGACATCTCACATTGCCTGGCTCTTGGAACTGAAGCAAGGGTATCTAATTGATGCCATGCCATGGTGAAAGTTGCTGAGTTCCATAAAATTGCATCAATAAATGCACTGAATTTCAAAGAATAATGCTTGTTTTTATTGAGTTTTCTTTCACCTGAAAATTTGTTGCTTCTCTCATTCAAATAAGAAAAAGTCAGAAAAAAAGTCACCAAAAGGATTTGGCCCTAGTGTTTTTTATCAGAATCAGCTGGTGAAGCTTTTGATTGAAGTGATCATCTTCTAATGTCTGTAGTTCACACTGATATTCATGGCCGGGCATAAATTGGTAAAGATGTTGGCAACTCCAGGGTGAAGATGACATTTATTATTATTATCATCATCAGAGGCTTCGTGTTTTCAGCAGCTGCATGAACTCAGCAGCTCTAGCAAAGCAAGCATTTTGACTAGTAATTTTTAGCTGTTCCTAATAAATAAAGTGGCAGTCTTTAAGTCAGGGAAACAGAGGTTGCTTTAGCGAAAGAACCAAGCAGATTAGATAATACAGGGAGCAGAACAAAAATTGTGATATCATCAGCAATAAAACCTGCCTGCAATGTCTCATGAATGAGCTCTGCTAGGTAAATCTGTTCCTCCCATCCATGGGGGCACACAGGGAAAATTGTGCCACAGTGAGAACAGAACATCCTTGTGCCTGAGGGCTCTCGGCCTGACAGCTGGGCTTGGAATACAGCCTGATGCAGTTCCTGGGTATTTCATCCTTCCTCCTTCATTCACCTTCTCAGTTCATGGATAAGATGCGAGGTTACAACCAGCATCAGCTTCAAACGTGTCTCCAGTTCCTGAGCTGTGCACTGGAACTTCTAACTGGAATCCATGATGATTATGTGGATCAGCTGATCTGCTCAAATGCCTAAAACATTCTTCAAACAATTGGTATGACTCACAGTTTAGTTGCATGTCTTTAGAAATAATAAAAGTTTCATCAAGCTAATCCAGTAGGGAGGCGAAAAGGGATCAGGAAGCCCGAATCATTTCTCCAAAGCCATAATAAGCTTCAAAACTCATGCAATCTCAAACTCTAAAACTGTTCCTAAGTCATTTTAATTCAGAATGCTGAGCAATCAAAATGGTAAATCTGTCCTGTATGCATAGAGAGAGATGTAAGATCTGACCTCTGTCATTTATACAAATTTGTATCCTGAGATAAAATACTGTCAAACTAGACTAAGAAATTTAGAATGGGAGAACTCAGAGTCTCAACAGTAGATTCCACTGCCGAGCTGCGCTTTCTGTAAAGAAGTTTCCCCTAAGGTTCAGACAAAATATACCCTTTTGTACGTATCTTATAGACAGTAGGTTTTTAGCCTCTTCAGTGTGAGAATTCTTCAAGGATTTCAAGAATGTTAAGTCTATTATATGCTAAACTCTCTTTCCCAACAAAACTTTATTTCTCATACTACTCACTTTATTCACTGTTTTCCTTTGATTATGTTCCTTTGGTGTTCGCAACTGGATACTAGTGCAGAAATAAGTAAAACCATGACTTCCAGTGATTTAGAAACTTTCTCCCACTTAATTTTCCCTCATCTAAATCAAGTAGTTGCAGAATGTTACTTTGAAAATTGCATAGGGTCACCAGTTGGTTCATCTTTCAATAGCAGCTTTTCAAAAGTGTGAAGAATCAATAAACTAGATTACCATGTTTTCTTTGGTAGTTTATCTTTCCATTTTGTTGGATTCATCGGTCTTTCTTTTTTCCATTTTCTATTTAACATTCGGTGAAGACAAACTGGTTATTTCTATGTTGGCTCTGTCGCTTTCTTCATTTTTCAAAGAGACCTATAGAGTTGCCAAAGGTGGGTTGCAGAACTCTGAATGACCACTCAATGACAGCCAATAGATTCAGAAAGCACTACCTCTTTGCTGCTTTCTAGCGGTCTCCTGGATTTGTTCAGCAAAGAGTTGCGGCAATGAGATGGGAAGCTATATAAAATTAACAAAGAAATAAATATGGCAACCCTAAATACAAATCTATAAGGTTCTCAGATTGGAAGTGGAGGAGAGCAGAGGAGCCCACATATATTAACACAATTCTGTTTTCATTTGCAGCTCTGTCTTAAGACAAAATGTTGCTATTTTTAAATATTTTCTCCCTTTTGAATCCCCAACAGAAATCTGTTCATATGAGTCATGCCATTGTTCAAATGGATTCAGTGATCTGCTCACTGAATGGTATTTGGTTTGGGTGACCCCAACATGGTCCAGGACTGCAACCACTCCCTGTCTTGCAGCCAGACATTGTCTGTTGGAGCCTTAGATAGTAGTGCCAGGCCCTAGCCAAGAAGGGTTAAGGTGACCTATATGGGATGTAGTAACGATCAGTCACTCATGGAAAACTTCTCACTCAGGTAAAACTTCTCACTCAGGTTTTCTACAAATACTACTTCTCAGTCTAACAAGGTAGAAGATCTACGACTGCAAGAAATTCATAGACCCCTAAAAAGCAGCTTTGTGTAAAAAATTAGCAGAGTACAGCTACCCTAGGTTGCTTTCAAAGGAAATAGTAACTTGAAGCCATAAATATTATATTCTCATAGTCAAATATTTCACTAGTAAGTTTTCTCATTGCCACCTGAAATTATTCTTTAGTAAGCTGACAGTGAGAATGATAAGAAGTGTTTCTACTGCCTTATGAAGAATAGAGGGAAGACAGTCCTGGCCTTACCACTGAAGAGAATGAAGTTTGGAGGCAAGGCCAGGAGATTGGAAGACAAGGCTGAATGTGTTTATACATAAATGGCCTATCATTTCTCTGGTTTGCCAGCTGTCCTCCATGCAGTAAAAAGATGCTGGCTCTTTGCCAGTCCAAGAAAGGTGCTCCTGCTGGTCTGGCCAGCTTTACGCATTCGCTGGAAGGAATGCCTCCTTGTTCTTCACCTTAGGCAGTAAGATGTTTAGTGCAAGCCATGGCTATAATGATTAGATATTTTTGTGCCTGGTTAGTTCGCTTTGTTTCCTCTTTGCATACTGAAAAGTGGAGGGGAATGGTTCCCCTTTTCAAAGCAACAGCAGAAATATAGTTAACTGAGTTTACTGCGGACACGTGCACTTCACATCTAATCTCACAAAACAATACCTTTTAGTAAAATACATTGGTCTGAAAAAATGCTGGACTGATTTTGAGTGCCATAGTCTAACATGGGTCTCCTCCTACAATGACTAGATAGAAACAGCAGGGAGAAATTCAGGAAGTTTGGATAGGCTGTTTTTCTTTATGCAACATTCAAAATACAGGTCCCCCAAAAGTGTTGAATTAATGTGAAAGTGTGCTTTTCAGATTGTATGAAAATGTGTGCAGTGACAATATAAAATGTGTTTGGTAGCAGTTCTATGCATTTAATGGCTTTATTTATTTGTATACTGCCTTTACTATTTTTATAAGTAATTCAGGGTGTTGATCATATCCAACACTCCTTCCTCTTCCTGTTTCCCCACAAAAACAACCTGTGCAGTGAGTTGGGCTGAGAGAGAGGAATTGACCCAGAGCCGCCTAGCTGACTTTCATGGCTAAGGCAGGACTTGAACTCATGGTCTCTTGCTTTCTAGCCTGGTGCCTTAGCCACCAGAGCACCTCCCAAGTCATTTTCTGCTTTGAGGAAAGTGAAATTTTTGAATAATTGGCTGCTGTAGACAATAGGGGAATGTCATTCAATATGATTATTTAAAATAAGTTTTTGTTATGATTTATTTGCTGGTTGTAGGACATGACAAGAGAGTATTTGTAACTTCTCCCAAAGGGTAACAGTTCAGAGATTAGGGTAAGAGCATGAGGAGGAAATTAATCATCATTCTTGCATGATAAGACATATATATCAAGTCCCCTCCCTCCTTCTATCGAAACACAGGGACTTTATTTCCTTTTGCATCTAGCCACCCTAGGAAACCCAATTTTGCTTACATTTGCATTCCTGCTTTGTATTTGCTTGCCGAATAAGATATCAAACAGTCTAAAAATTGCTTTAGGATTACTACATCCTGGTGGCTCATCCTGCCAAGCAGAAACTTATTTTCACCATTTTTTTTTTCCTGAGTGGAATAGTTTAATAACCTGACTAAAGATGGCAGGTCAGAAATGCAAAAATGAAGGCCATCTCTTTGGGAGAGAAATGCAAAGTTCAAATTCTGAAAGAGCTCCTTGTTTCAAGACAGCCTGATTGTCAGACAGAGGGCAGATGCAACAGATAGTAGGCTGAGATTGGGTGGCAGCAGTTGTCTATCTGTCAGAGGACAGACTTCTTGTGCCAGATGGGTGCCTCTAAAACCAGCTTGTCTTGAGATATGATGGAGGATGTGGTTCTTGACCAATGTTGAAGAAAGATTCAGTTTCCAGTGCAGATCACTCAGTAGTGCATGTAAGATCAGAGTGGGGGAAGGGAAGATAATTGTGCTTCCTCTCATCTGACAAAATATCTTGGCTTGGTCCTATTTAACAATTGTAAGAGTTGTACAGAAAGGGAAATGATTTGACACTTTTTCTTTTCCCCATCAAAATGCTGTAATGATAAGAGAATGCACATTAATCATTTCCCCCCACAACTGTTAATTTTTTTACACACACAGGAACCCTCACAAGGTTAGAGGAACCTATGAAAAACAGGGCCTTCTTTATCTACTGAAACCATGGAATAGTGCATTACACGAAAACAGCCTGAGATAATCATGGTTTCTGTCTCTCAGTTATCACTATTTTGGCTTTGCCCTTCCCTGAAAGACAGTTTCACTTGGACGAATTGAATTTATGGGAGATGATAGTAGATATGTTATTGCTTGGCTATTTATCATTTTGATTCAAAGTGACTATTTTGGAGAGCTTTCCAATTTTGTAAACATACAAATACTGTGAGCTATTGAATATATTTCTCTTTGTTTCATGAAATACAGCAACATTCGTCTCCATATCCGCTTACTGGGATTTTGTTCAATGAAGCTGAATGATGGGAGGTGTAGGAAATCCAAAGTAATTCTGAATGGAATCTGAATCCTTTGTAAGTGGAAAACACTATGTTGGGGGAAACCGCTACTATTTCTGAATAAATCTACAGATCCTCTGACAATATGTTTCTTCACTGATCTCTCTCTCTCAGTCTCTATATCTGCATTACACAGAGAGAGAGAGAAAGAGAGAGAGTCAGAGTCCTGCTGGATTTGGAGAGAAAAATACCAGCCACAACACAATAAGCAAAGAAATAATATGTGAAGAAACAAAGGCTCTTAAATATATGAATGCCATCTCTAAGTAAGAACTTGGCAGCTCAGTACTCTGAGCTCTTGGATTTGAATTGTGACAAGTGAACCAAGTTTGATAGCTGATCAGCTTGATTTTATAAGGAGCCAAAGCATCAAGTGCTACTGCTTGAATAACCCATAATGAATCTCTGAAGTTTTAGGGGAAGACAGCAGAAGGCACAGGCTGGTTACCAGAAGGGGAAGCAATGTCTTGATCACTCTGATGCCTGTAACATTTGCTAGTTGCAAGAAATCAGCAGATAAAACCTTTATCACTTGAAGATCAGCATTATCACCTAATATCTGCATAGCATCCTCTTAAAAGGACAGCTACAGGGTCTGCTTGAAAAGTAGGAATATTTATAGGTGTTGTGCAAAAGCCTCATTTAACTGCATCTGAATGAAAGACTTAGGAAGTTTTCTGCTGTTTTTATGAGAGTTGATCCAAGGTTTCAGGAAGAGGGGGTAGTGTTCATTATTTGTTCTGAATAGTTACTTCCCCCTCCCATGCATGAAAGATCATCATATTATTGAATGTTTGTTTGTCATTGGTTTAAAAGTAGAAAATCCTGCCAAAAAGGACTAGTAACACCATTATGTGAACTCTGACAAAAATAAGTTGGGCCATCACATCCTATCAATGAGTAATGAATCTGAAACTATATGTTTTCTGAAAATACAGGATTTGTGGTTAACTAAGTTTTATAAATACAATAATATATATGACCATGCACTAAACATTAGACGCTGTCTGGTGAATTCCTAATGTACACCATTTGTTCCAGGTCTCTAATTTATTTGTAAGTGAATTATAACTAAACACGATATGGAAATCTGGAACGTCTAAAAGAGAAATTGTCACTTTCTTTGTGACAAACAAGAACTAACAACAATACAAATGTTGTATTCAGTTATTGAAACCCTTACTAGAGTTCAAGAGACTCTGTGCATGTCATTCATTGAAAAGTGTCAAGGAAGTTTACAAAGATTGGCATCTTTAAAGTGAGGACATTTGAATATGTATACAGAACAATGGTACAAAACAGATGTACATCAGGAATTAATCTGTTAATCTGATAAGTTAGTTTGATAAAGCACACTCAATGTATCTGAATCCTAAATTTTTTATCCAGTTGTGCTGAGGGGAATCACTACCTTTTTTTCTTCCTAAACATAGCAGTAGCAACCATTACTTTGCGCAAAGAATTTCACTGGCATTGAATTGTCACCCTCTCTGGGTGTACTTTCTTGCACTTTTTAGTAAGTCTATCACTGTGCTCTGGCTATTCCCAAAATAGCTCACAGTCAGGTAATTTTTATTCAAAACTGGAGCTGGCTGTGCTGGTTCTCCCAGATGCAAATGCCTCCACTGGTTTCTTTCAAAGAAAGCAGGCAGCTTATGTGAAAGGGAAGGTCCCTGGACCCTCTTCTTCTACCTGAAGGACTCTAGGAACTTCCTAGAGTGCTGGCCCAATGGGGTTGAAAGGCAGGGGGCCTCGGGCTTCCATATTCAGCCTTTCTATGACATCCTGTTACTAGAAATAACATTCCCACTTGACCCCCAACCTTGATTTCTAATCTAATTTTGCATCTGAGCAGAGAGGACTGGTGACCCTTCTCTGAACCTCTCCAACATAGCCTGTCTCTCAATGGTAGCTTGTAGCAAGCAATCCACTTGGAGGGAAAGAAGGAAATGTCTCTCACTCTCATTTCAGCCCCATAGAGAAGGTAATTCTTTCTGTCTAAAGATTAAGCAAAGTAAGAGAAAGAATCTGAATTTCTGTCAGTGTGAGTAGCAGCCAAGAAGGTTAAACTGCAAAGGCTCATAATTAGAAATAAGACTGCATGGAAGGACTTGGTGGATTTGAGGGCACATGCATTTAGTTTCCTTGTTTGAAATGAACCCAAAAGCCCTTGGGCTTGGTGGGAGTTCATAGAAATTGGTGACAGGGACAAAATTTGGAATGGTCACGTTAAGTTAGTAGACATTGCAGACAGAGAACAAAATCGGCAACACACAGGTATCTTTTGTAAAATTAAATTGGCTTTTGAAAGCAGTTCCTTAGGGGGCTTAAAGCCTCTAGAAAATCTTTCTCTAAGCCTGGCTGCCATGAAAAAAGGGACAACAAATCTCACAATATCCCACTGCAGATGGACTTTCATTGGCCAAGAAGCAATTTTTCCAGGCAATTTTATTCTCCTTTCCTAAGTAGGGTACAATGCCAAATGTAGATTTCCTGAGGCATAAGCTGCTGGAGAGGGAAATAAGTATGATTTTATATACACTTCTCATTCTGCATCATGTGCATAAATATGAGTGCTGCATGCATGCCGCATGTTTTCACCACATAAGGGATGCATGCATTTGCTGACAGGCTGGACCTGCCTAACGCGAGCCGAACGAACAAAACATTCACGTCAGGTCTTGTGCGTGGGGCTCGACGCGAGGCAAGCCCAGCTAGTGCCCAGGATGAGGAAGGGGTCCCATTCCTGCCAGGCCCTTCAGCCACTGCATATGCCCCCTGTGATCTCATGGCTCTCCGTCAAAGTTTCCTCTGGAAGGTGACATCTGTGAAGGACAAAGCATACATAGATAAAGCGAGGAAGGGGAGAATAGAAGAAATGGTGAAAGTAATGAAAAAGAGAGGAGAAAGGAAACTTTGAAAAAGATAAGAAGAGTAGTAGCCATAACTGGCAGACAAGCAACATTTAGAAGTTTCAGAGGAGGATCCAGCAACCTTAGTTTTACTCTTGGACGCAGAGCAAATGTTTGAAACTCAATTTCAGCCAAATAATTAATTTCTAAGTTGCTGTAAGTTGAATAATGATAATAATCTTGGAAGGGAGGATTTTGGCAAATGTAATTATTCCTGCCATGCTGGCAGAAGTTTTATTGACTTAGATTCTCTCTTTCAAAGCCACTCGAAGCTGAGTAGTACAGCGCTAAAGCAATCAAACCCTGCAGCTCCCCTCTGAGAAGAAGTCTCCTTTTCAGCCACCCCCTCCCCAGCCTCGCTCATAAGTGAGGCAAGCCCCATCACTTGGGGTGCGGAGTGCCCACTGGGGCTGCCTGTGCTGAGCTCCTCCCAGCACCCTTCCCCCCTCCAGCGTTGCTGAGCCTCAGGCTGGGAACATCTCACCTGGCTCCAGTGACACGTCGGCAGCTCCAGGTGAGCGACTCACCTTCCTAGCCAAGCAAGTGGAAAATGAGGGTGATGCTGGCCTGGCAGTGCCTTTTATAGGCCTGATAAAAATAGCTCTGGCTTGGCAGGCAGCAAGGGGGGGCTGGGGCGTTGGGGGCTGCACGGACGACAAGCCGGAGGGCTGTGTTGTCACCAAGAGTGCCGTCTCCCCTGCACACCTGTCATGGGCTCTGCATTTACTCAGGGCAAATATTGACACAGCAGGGCAGGAAGGCAAGCCGGGCATGCGGGGGGAGGGGGCAATGGGAGCCCCCCAGAGTAGCACCAGAGCTTTGGCTAATGGGGTTGATTAGAGCCAGCAGCCCCAGCAACTCGCTCCACAAAGAGCAGAGGGGGAGGGAAGGGAAGAGATGCTCATTAAACCTTCCCTGGAACAACACCAGCTGTCGCTTTCCACCCACCTGCCTCTCTCTCTTTGCTGCCCCGGGGCTGGCAGAGTGGCGAGGGAGCGGAGGCCAGGGCAGCTGTAGGGCGCTGTGGGGAATGGGGAAGGAGGGGATGGCCAGGGGCAGGCAGAGGCAGGGCAGAGGGAAGGAAGGGGAAAACGTCCACGTCCACATCGTGGCTTGGGAGGAGGGGAGGCGAGGCGAGGCCGGGGAGGGGCTGGGAGGAAGCAAGCTCAGGTTCAGGAGGGAGATCGGGAGAGGAGACTCTCTTCTAGATCTCTTTGGCGCCCCATTGGCTGGCCTTGCGCACCTGGGAGAAGAGCGGGACTGCAGGCTGTGGAGCCAGGAAGGCGGGCAGGCTGCTCCTTCATGCGAGGGGAGGCTGAGGTGTTCAAATCCTGAAGGAGGAACAGCGCTCCGGTGCTTTGGCTGAGCACTCTTGGACGGCCTGGAGGGATTAGCGAGTGTCACCGGCTGGCTGGGACTCCGCAAGGGAACCTCCCAACGCAAACAAATACACGCCACCAGGAAAACTTTTCAAGACGTATCGGAAATCGTTGCGCTGGTCTTCTTGAGCCTCCCCGGGGGGAAAACAGGCCACTCCTCACGCTCGGTGTTTTCTT
Source organism: Acrochordus granulatus (assembly GCA_032468055.1). Lineage (NCBI taxonomy): Eukaryota > Metazoa > Chordata > Lepidosauria > Squamata > Acrochordidae > Acrochordus > Acrochordus granulatus. Next base: position 1,038,587 of record JANHZU010000001.1, read on the forward strand.
GGCCCCTTGAGTGCTTTCACCATTGGCCTCAGTCAGCCGCTATGCACTCTGCCCATTGTGCAGATGGAGCCCTGAGGCTGAGAGGAACCTGCTTCTCCTCAAGAATTCC
>JANHZU010000001.1:1061721-1074474 GCA_032468055.1 Acrochordus granulatus
CCAGTCCAGATGCCTGTTTTTTAAACTTTGTTGCGATGCAATTACCCTGGACGAGTGAGAGTCTTCACAGACATAGGTAGAGAGAAGGCAACTTTATAGTTCAAGTCAGATCTCTATTACAACTCAATTTTGTGCACACAAATTTTCTAGAAGCCCAACATGTAGCACAGGGCAGCTTTTTTAAATATGTACTATAAATTTTCCTACTTTCCCATTATACTTACACATTGCTTAATTGCTAAGGCTGTTTTGATGGGCACTAGCTGTTCCCAGACTCTTACCTTTGGGAGTGGAAATGGCACAGTAGATTGTCCAGATGTAGCATAACCGGCGAGCTGGTTTTAGAGTTGCTTGCAAGAAGATCTTTCCTCGAGCAGAAACTGTCCCTTCATAGTGATCAAGATCTATTGCTGTGAATGGGGAGTGAGAGAAGAAAAAAGGAAACAATGGAATTACTAAGGCTTGACTTCCAGTGGTACACAGCACCATTCACTCATATACCCATTAAATACCTAAGGGGTCATTGGCAACTTCCTCAGGATCACATGGTCCAGTGATTGTTTGTTCCACACTAAGGATGTATTTTAAGCAGCAGGTCCCATTGTTAAATAAAACAAGGTTACATGACTGTGTGCTACCAACTCGGATGTTGCCAACATCTATCTGTTTCTCTTCTGCCTACAAGCCAAACAACAGAGGAAGACATTAGCAAATATCCCGTATAGATTCCCTATGTAAATAAGTTCTGGGATTAAAGATACTAAAAGAAAAAGGTTAAGTCGGTGTTTTCATAAGGACTTACTGTACATTTAATTCAACCTGACATATCCAGTAGACATCCTCCAGCAGACAATATGGCACTATACAGCAGGCATACCCACTCATACTTCCATAGATGGCTAAGTGTCATAGTGTCATATGGGTATGCTTCAAATGACAGCCACCTTTTTTAAGAGGATTATATTAATTTTTCCTAGGGTAGATGTTGTTACTTACTGTTATGGCACCAAATGATCCCTCCCCAATAACTCGCAGAACATAGTGAATTTTCTTTGGAATCTTGTCATCTAGCATTTCTTGATCTCTCCACACTATCACCCAGCTCCGCAGAAGATATTTGATTTGTTCAGCAGGAGTGAAGGTCCATGTCTGAGCCTGATATCATATGAACAAAAGGAGGCTAAAGGACACTAAGATCACTTTTGTTTGAAATGGATCAACAAGTTGTTAGAGTTATAGAGGAACCAAAAGAAAGTTTCATTTTCTCTTTCATTGCTAGTATGTTACTACTTTTACATGCAAAACTGTGATGGTGTGAATGCATTATTTAGCAGAGCATTGTTAATAGTTACTATCATATTTGGCTCAAGAAAGACTACTAAATGTCTATTTAATTGTCCTACTTACCAAAGCTTCATTGGGTAGTAGTGTCCCTTCAGCAGGTTGGACAGAGAGTAGTCTTTGGTCTGACTTCTGAATTTTCCATCTGAAAAGCATCAATAGTCGGGTACAGTTCTTGATGGTGAAGGTACGTGAGGAGCAGGTTCCCACACATGTGGGTTTGAAGTACAGGTTGCCATCACCTTCTAAGAGTAGCACTAGAGGTTCAGCATTGCTCTGAAGAGAAATCTCCTAATGAAGCAAAGATACAATAGAAATAATGAGCCAATGTTGAAAACCATCCATGAAGGTTCAGTTGGATCCTATCTAGCATGAGCAAGCCTGAAAAAAATACAAGAAGGAGATACTTAGGCAATATAGCCAAATCAATTCTAATACTATGAAGTTCTAGAAATGCCATTAAATATACACAACTGCAGTCTCTGAAATACATGCATGTATTTGGAATGACAATGACAAAAAGTTAAACACTGTCAGAAGCCAATGTAAGGAATGTGGAAGATTGGAGTGGGGGTGGGAGGGAAATATTATAGCCAATCCATGGTTGCCACTGTCAAATTAAGCAATGCTATTGATGTTTTATCCCTGTGCCTGGAGTCTGTGAGTATCTGGAAGGAAACAACAGGCTTCAACTGAACCATGGTAAGACTGAATGGCTCTAGGTTCTAGGGCCTTCTAGTTCTGGGACTACACCATCTCTGGTACTGAATGAGGTTGCTATATCCCAAACAGACCCAGTGCACAATTTTGGAGTCCTCCTGGATTCATAACTCTTGCTTCAAGGGCAAGTGGTAGTCATGATTAGAAGGACCTTTGCACAGTTTAATGCTGTGCTCCAGTTGCAACCATTCCTGAAACAGGAGGTTTTGCTCACAGTCACTCATGTCCTAGTCACCTCAAGAATGGATTTATGTAACATTCTGTACATGGACTTGCCCTTGAAGAGGACCTGGGAGCTTCAGTTGGTACAAAATGCAATGGTGAGGGCAATTACACGTGTCCCTAGAATGGCACATATTATATCTCTGCTCCATAACCTGCAGTGGTTTCCAGTTTGCTTCTGCATTCAGCTCAAGGTGCTGGTTTTATTTTTTAAACCTCTTCATAGCATAGGATAATTTGGGTAATTTGAGAGCCCTCTTCCCAATTACTTCTGCCTGTCCCATCAGTTCCGAAAGAAGTATGCTATAGATCCCATCTACTAAGATACTACATTTAGCAGGACTCAGGATACAGGTCTTTTCTGCCATGGTGCTCACTCTGTGGAACATCCTCCTTCTCTCCCCGCAACCCTCTCCCCCATGAGGTAAGATTGGCTTAATTCTTAATGTCCTTCTGGAAGTCCTCTAAATCTGGTTATGTCAACAGGCTTAGGGATCTCAAAGAAATGGGGATTTAATGAATGGCTACATTGCTTATAATGCTTTCTCTAGCTCTTTTGTGGGAGGCTTTTTCATAATAAGAATAATGTTTTAATTGTAGAGTACTTTTGTGATTACTGTTTTATAGGGTTTTTGTATGATACCGAGAGATTGGTGGATATAAATATGACAGATAAATAAATATAAACTGAGCTAAAAGCAAGAAGCCCAGAAGCTTCAATGACAAAAGATTATAAAAACAGTAACAACCATCCCCCCAAAGAAATATTCATAGATTTTGGCTTAAGTATTTAAATTTAAATAACCAGATTCAGTTCTGCTGTATGATCTGGATGACATTAGAATGGATAAGTTCATTTCCTTCCTTTTTCCATTTAATTAATACAAGTAGGAAATTATGTTTGCGGACATTTCTAAGCTTCAGCACTCCTCTTTTTTTGAATTAATAAAGAAAAGAAGGAAAGGGAATTATAAAATAACACATTGCCAAAAGTGAAGGAGATATCTAAATTGTTGGTGCTTATTAAGCTATCTAATAGCTCCAATATTGGTATGGAACTGCAAGAGTTTCTTCAGCTTTAAAAACATTACCAAACTTAAAGTAAATAAAACTACGAGAGAAAAGGTGCCAAGATGAAAGGGACATGATAGCATGATAAAATACGGCAAAGAATAGAAAGAAAACTTTGTATTTCCTTGCTTACCTGTGTAAAAGAAGAGCAGAAATTGAGATGCAAGAGCAAGGTGTGGTGTTGTATGGTTGTTTCTGTGGGACAAGTTGAAAGAACAAAGATCTGGTGGGCCTCTGGAATAATATATCCACAGCTGGGCTTGACCAAGACAGAAGGGCACTTTTCTCGGCCCATATTAAAACTTATAGCAGTTGTGCCCACATTGCAGAGTAGCATGCTACGGTATGTGGTGACATTTTGACATACTGGAGGAAAGACCTAGGAGACAGGAAGAGATTTGGATTGGAGAAACAGTCCCTCTGTGGTTTTCTTCCATAGCTTAAAGGAACATTTATTAAAAAGGAATGTGGAAAGTCATAATGAACACATACAATTTATAGAATCTAGCAAAGTGAATCCAATAAAACAATCAGCCAACCACCAAAATACAGGTCCCAAACATGACCTTCCATAACTGCAAACTATCACTTGCATAGAAACTAATTGATTAATTATGGGAGAAGTGCTTTGTAAACTAATTTAAGATTCCAATCAGATTCATCTTCAGAACACTGCATGCTAAGTTACCACATCGTGGCACACATTCATCCTTCTGACATCTGGTCTGAGGATATATATCAAGCCTCCAACTTTACTCTGCATATTCTTTTCTAGTTTAGGCAGATTGTCTATTTCATGTTTAGTTGTTTGATTTTTCAGACATATTACACATTTATATACAGTACAGATTTTTGTCTAGATGTGTAATAGTGCAAAACTCAAAAAAACATTTTAATCCAGTGATTCAAATTCATTACATTTAGATTCTCACAAAATGTTCTGGGCAAAATACAGCATTTCTAAATAGAAACAACAGAACTGAATCTCTTAAAGTTGTATTGTAGACACTCTAAACAATGGCTGTAAAGGGTTATGCTCACAAAAATAAGTGATTATTTATGAGAAAACTCCTTCTACTCTACATCTACTGTGGATGACAAACATTCTTCACCTTGTGACACTCCAAAGTGAACTGTGGGATGAAGTGCTGTCGCCCAGGTTGAAAAGTGTGTCCACGCAAGCGGATGGTCAAACTCCAGGATGGACACATAGTGATGGGCTCCTCAATATTGTTGTAGTGTCTAAGTACCTACCAGTGAAAACAAACAGAGCAAGGGAAGCCTATTAATCTATGCTTCAGAGTAAATTCCAAGCCAGAAAGAGGACAAAACACTTCCTTCAACAAATTTCCTGCTTACTACATTTTTAAACCAGTACTTACCTACCTTCCTTTGTGAGGACATGGTAGCTGACCTTTGCAGGAGGAAGATCCACATATTACCACTATATTTCACATCAACAGTCAACCACACCAATATGACAGGAAAATTATAATAAACTCTAATGGGCTGAGAAGGTGTGTAGGTATGAAAAACTCAGTTCTTTGGATCCTGATTTCTACCCACCTTGTAGAAAGCAAAGCCTTCTAGTTCTGCTGCATATAAGGAATTGACCTGAGGAGGCTGGAAAGTGATGCGGAAAGCCATATTCTTCAGAGATGGGATGTCACAACACTCTGGGATCACCTGGAAAGGACTAGCTGGCTTTCTTGTCCATATAACAGTGACTTTCCCCTTTGTATGATTGGTCACAGAGAAAGGAAGTGGCTCTATCTCTTCATGATTTGCACAGCAGCCAAAATCAAACTCCTTGATGCTGAGGCTGACATGGGGAGGATATATAGTGAGATCACTGCATATACCATCATGGAAATATTCAACCATGGGCTCAATGACAGGGTACTCCTCAGGAGTTTTGTCCTGCAAGATCTTAAAAAGAAAATATCTACATTTAAACAAAAGAAAAACTGCTCATTCTATCTTACTGAAAGTAAGGGAATAATTATATAGCTATATCCATAGGATTATTGCTCAAGTTATTCAACAATGGGGTAGAAGTCTATAAAATTTAGCAGTTTGAATTTATGGTGGATATCCATATTCATAGTAAATTGTGGGAACTATGATTATACAAAACAGTGGTAACAAATTCTTATGTTGATAAAAATTCTTAGTCATCCAAGTAGAATTATCTGGAGGGTGAGTCATGGCAACTGGACTTTTTTTTTTTTGCTGCTTATCCAAGCAGCTTCTTCAGTCTGAGAAAAAATTGGTTAGCAGCAAAACATCTTGAACCAAAAAGTAAAGAAGTCCAGTTGTCATGACAGTTCATATGATATGCTTCTGTGGAAGAAGGAAGGATGGATCCTAGGGTGAAGTGCACGCACAAGCACCAAGGGCCCAACACTTTGTGAGGACTGTTAGCCTTATCTTGGAAGCGCTCAGGTGTTCAGCAAGCAGTTGAAGAAGTTCTTGTGACTTTATAACAACAATAAATCAGTTAGCTAGAATTGCATTGTCTAAGCCTGATCCTTCACACCTAACAGTTACTTTTGTAAAGGAAGTAGATTGAACAAGCCTATCTCTCATTGTACATACTTTACCTCTGCTGGGAGTGTAAGAGCTCCATTTTCATCTATCAGCAGCTTGCCTTCCTTCAGCATGGTGCCCAAGATGTCCGGTGGGAAAAAGGTCAGTCCTCTGGCCATATGTATCCTGTACCTGCTCAGATCCTTCATTTTCAGAGGGATTGGGCTTGTGGTTTCTGTGTGGCAGGTCCCAACCAAATCTAGGAACAATGGCTCCTGTCCAGTATCAAGGGCACAAGAAAGAGAACAATCCATTTCACCTGTGGGGGTTTATTTCTGAATTAGAGCTCTACCATTTTTCTTTACCAGAAACCCTTTAATATCATCCAGTCTGCATTGGGAGGCACTTTTCTGTAAATTGTTTCAGTCCTACAGTTCATACAACTACATGAGGACTGGGATTCATAGCTAACATGGCCATTATTTGTATATTTAGAACAGTTGTCTTCTGCTTTGAATATAATTCAAATATTCCAAGCATATTCCTGGCACTTTTGATTTTTATCTGTTCATCCAAAATGTGAGTAATGATTTAACTGCAAAAAGGCACTTTATCTTCCATTCTGAATTCTGCCTAGAAGTTTCATTCATATAATTTGGCACAGGACAATGGGTGAAACTCTAATAGTCTGCTTACAAAACTAAAAAGTTAAGTGTAGTGTTGTAGAGAAAATAAACTTCACAAACAAAATGGAAGTTGCACCCTTTTTCTCTGTCTCTTGGACATGATTAGGGTCAAACCCAGCTCCTTCTTTTGCCTAATCCTATCAGACCCAAATTTGCCCCAGACAAAGTCCAACTAAACCAAAGAATAGAAACCTCCCTAATCAGCTCACAAGGGCAGCTCTAATAAGGGAGTTGTTAGCCTGATGATCATTCCATCTCCTTAAACATGGACTTCCCCAGTTCTGCTCCTAGATACCTCAAAGACCTGTCTAATTTCCCCAAAAGTTGCTAGCAAATCAGATCCCTAAGATTTCCTGTCTTGAAGTCCTCAACTTCTATAAAAATGTTGCTTTCCCATTGTTCAGGGTCCCTCTTTCTTGTAAAGTAAGCACCCAATATTTGTTGCAATAAACAGTTCTCACTGTTGTCTTCTGTACTTCTGAATTTTTCATGACAGAGTTAAAAATGAAATGTATCAGGTCCTGAAAATTAGGGCCAATCTATCAGCACCCAAATCAGAGCTTGTATTTTGATTTAACTTAGAAATGTTATGCAAGACAAAATAGGAGCTAATAGGAACATGTTGTACAGTATAACCAGAGTTGCCTGGACAGAGTAAATTATTTTATCTGCTCAATGAAATGGTACTCAAGTACCATATAGTTGCCTAGAGGTGCACTATTCAGAGGCCACTTTCAGTACAAGATATATCCTAACAGTCTTACCTGATGATGTACAAGGCAAACCACACGCCGGTAACATATAATTGGGTGAGTAGGCTGGAAAGTCACCTTCAGTCTGATTGTGGACATTCCATTTAAGACTCCATAAGGACGGTCAAAGGAAAACACACTCTGTGTACAATCAATATCAAACTGATAGTAAGCTGGAACATCGGAGTTATTAGTGATGTCTAATGGCTGAATTAAGTATTCACCAAGGTTAATGCAGCTGAAGTAAACATAGGGATGCTGAAAAGTTACTGCAGGACCTAAAATGATTTAAAAAAAAGGCCAGCTTTCATTTTGCTACTGCCATTTCTACCAAGGAAGGCGTTTTTTGTACAATATAAACTCCCAATGATTTTTACTCTAAAGAATAAACAAGATGCATGTTTTTTATAAAAATAATTACCCTGATCACCAATTTTTCAAGACTACCAAACATATACAGATCCATTCTCACTCACTGAAACAGAAATTCATATGATCGGCTTCTTTCTGTTTGATGAGTAGAGTTCTGTTTTTTATAGGCTCATTTCAGATATTTCTAACAGATAATGAATAGTTGTATCTGAGATATCAGAAAATAGTTCATAGGCAACAAATTTTTAAGATTGACAGGAATCTAAACAATTCAGTTTCTGTTGGTTATAAATACATTCCCAATCAACTTCTGAAAAATGTTGTACATAATAGGATTAGAATCCAACATCAGGCAAGTTTCTGTATTTACTAAAATCAGGATTGAGACATGGGATAGGTTAAATTAATTTTTGCTCAGTTTCTCTTTTTTAAAATATTAAGGACATTTAATTCCATTTCTATGCCTGTTTGCATTTTTGTGAACATAATTTCTAGTATACATAGCAGGTAAAAAGGAAAAGGTTTCCCCTGCCAGTCGTGTCTGACTCTAGGAGGCGGTGCTTATCTCCAATTCACAGCTGAGGAAGCCAGCATTTGTCTGAACACATTTCAGTGGTCATGACTACACACCAATGCCAGAACACTGTTACCTTTCCTACCAAAGGTAGTACCTATTTATCTGCTTGCATTTTTACACACTTTTGAATTGCTAGGTTGGCAGGAGCTGGAGTAAATAATGGGAGGTCACCCTTTTACATGGCAGCACTTGGGTCTCGAACTGCCAAGTTGCTGACCTTCTAGCCAACAAGCCCAGCATCTTAATCGCTAAACCACCACACCCCCTAGTATATATAGCTCTAGGTAGCAATTACCCAAAATTGGCTAAGGTGGCTTTTCTTTGGGTAATCATACACAAATCCATTATCCATCACAACAGAGACATTTAAACTGACTTAAAGATTGCCATGTCTACTAAAATATAATCCAAAATCTCCCAAAGTATTTCTATTAAGACAAAAATCAATAAAGTCACCAATGATAATTTGATGAAATGGCATAAAATTCATTCAGTGATATTTTTTTTAATAATATAAATAGTCCTCAAGTTAGAGGCACAGTGGTGCAAGTGGTTAAGAGCTCAGCTTGCCAGCTGGAAGATTGGTGGCCCTAATTCAAGACCCAGTGTTGCCATGCAGCAGGGCAAGCTCCTGCTGTTCCACCTCAGCTCCTGCCCACCTAGCGGTTTGAAAGCATGCAAACACGAGTAGATAGATAGGTACCGCCTCCTCCAGGGGAAGGTAACAGTGTCCATGCGCCTTTGGCATCTAGTCATGCTGGCCACATGACCACAGAGGCGTCCTCGGACAAACACTGGCTCTTTGGCTTGGAAACAGGGATGAGCACCGCACCCTAAAGTTGGTCACAACTGGCAGGGTAACCTCAAGTTACAACCATTCATTCAGGAACTGTTCAAAGTTTCAAAAGTACTGAAGGAAGGAATTTACAACTGGTTCTCAAAATGTGATAAGACTTTCTAATAAACAGTTTTGGATAATAAATCCATAGACATTTTTCCCAATATATGCCTTGTTTGAGGTTTTATGATGGGAAACTGCATTGCAAAATCTGGAAAAGTGAAGATTCCAAAATATATTTTTATTTGCTTATTGAAAAGTACAAATTACATAACTTGCATTTAAATGTGAACTAAATTTATCTCTAGTCCCGACTGATATGCTTCAGCATAAAGAAGCAACTGGCTCCCACCGCATGTACCTTTGCATGATCCTGTCACCTTCAACACAGAATGTGTGCTACTTCCCAAAGGCACAACAGTGAAGTAATCTATGCTTTTAACACCCACAGTGTGTGGGCTAAACCTAACAGGGATGACTGATGTGCCACCAGTTTTAACAATGCCTTGGGTGACATCACAGGAAAAGACACGATCACGAAGAATTGGCTCCTTTGTTTTGTCAATCCTGAATGGAGCATTGACCTGACAAGAGATAGAAAGTTAGTTTTCCCACACTGGCAAAGAATTTTGCTGTACATTTGGCATGTATACCAAGAAAGCCTGAAAATATTTTTTCACAACCTACAAGCCTGAAACAAACTTTCTCACAACCTAGTCTTCTCTAACTTGAAAGTGTAATTTTTCTATATAAACTCCGAGATGAAAAGTGATAAAAAGAGGCAATTTCGTTGGCAGCTGTTGCAATTAGACATTAACATATTGCTTTTTTCCACATAGGCTATATAACTTCCACTCAAATAATGGAAATGCTTAATATGCCAAGCCTATCTTTCAGGTCCATTAGCTCACTCTTTTACAATCAAGGTTCACTGAGTTGAAAAGGAATTAAAGAGGTCCTTCAGTCAACTACGAACTTCTAGGTGAAACAAAGCTACATTCTGAAATCTGGCAAAACATGCTGTTACTGTCTTCTTATCACATTTCTGAGCAGATCAGTTAACTAAAATAATGCCTAGTCAGTTTCTTACACTTGAGAAAATTTTAAAATAATCCATTACGCTTAATTGTCTACATAGCAGCAGAGATGACCTCAAAAAATTTACAGTTGGAAAACATATTTCATCCAGATTTCTCCCTTTAAAACAGAGATAGATGATTTCAAGCCCTTTTTCTAAAGCATCCAGGATCTTCTCTCAAATTATATTGCCAACATTGAGCCTTCTAAAATTTTAAGTAAATGGGTGTTAAGCTTCCACTTATTTTATTATACCTATTTTAATTTTTTTCAAAAAACTGATCCCACAAAAGCCCCCAAAGAAGACAAAATGTGATCTTGTTCCTCACAGCATTTAGCCCTTTACCTGCCAGAAATGTGGCCCTATGGATAAAACCATCTGCCTCAGAACTAGAAGAGGGCAATTTATCTATCTGAAAAGAACAGACTACATTTGTATAATCTCTTCTTCACATTCAATAAACACTTTTCCATACCAAAGATACATTTAGTATCTCCATTTGTCTTTCCATAATGCTGTCAACAGCAACTGAGCCAAAGGAGAGCACATCCTGGAACTTTATAAGCTTAATATCTTCATGTATGTCTTCTGGCACATTGACCAGCAGGTGGGGATATTTACCTAGAAAAAAATAAATATTGTACAGTACTTTATTTAATGATGGAGATGGCTATGTTCTGAATTTGTCAATTTTGACATTTGTGTCACTGTGCCAATGGTGTTTATGCTTTGACCTGAAACAAGTAGCAAGAAAAATATTTTGGGAACAGTAATTGCCTTTCTAAACTCTCCTTACGTGAGTTTTACAGTGAGGGTCAGAAACCTTCTAAATTATGGACAGTCGACTACAAAACACTGAAATGAGAGGCATCAAACTTCTTATTAATAAAAATTAAAAAAAAATAATGATGTCATTTTCTTCCACAAAAGTAATTGAGCATGGGAAAGATCTATAAGTTTCAAGAAGCTGCTTGATGAGCAGTGAAACATTTCTAAGAAAAAAGAAAAGAAGTCCAGTTATCATGACTAAACCTCCAGACAACTCCACCTGAATGACTAAGAAATCTTCATCTGCATATGTTTCATGGGCTTGTTTGCAGCAATAATATTGGTACATGATGATCAGAAAATTAACACAACTCTTAAAAGTAGGGATAAATAGGGAAGATATTTAAAAGTTCAGAGGTGCTACAATGATTACTAGCTATCATTAGATATACTGCAAGGGAAACAAGAAACAAAGGAATTAATTTTAAAAAAGCTGAAATTAGATTTTTTTAATAAGCTGCAAAATTGGACAGGACGACATGTCTTGTGGTGATGTAAGGGGAAATTGCCATCTACCAAAGTAGAATTTTTGACAAGGAATGAGGTGGGGATGATAGACAAACTAAACTATTCAGCATATCTAGCTGAAGGTTAGTCAGCTGGGAAGTCGGAAAGATGAGTGGAGCTCCCAGAAGCTTGAAAGACTGCTGAAGATCACACATATCAAAGGTTATCTATGATACTATGAATGAGTATAAACATTCTCACCAACAGCTTTCAGTTTAAGAGTCTTCTGCTCTTGATTGTCTCCAAAGCTGCATACTGCTAAAACCTCATGCACTAAAGCCACTTCAGGTTGAAAGGTCACCTTCATTATACATTTTTCACCAGGTTCCAGCATGCCACGGGAAGGTATAAGAGAAAAAGGTTCTGGCACTTCCCAGCTGAAGCACGTCAATAGATCACTTGAAAAAACAGTTCATAAACCAAAGTTTCTTTATCAAGATAAAACAGTGTTTCTCAAAATACTGTATGATTATTTCACAAATATATTTATTTTACATTAGTTGCATGCCACCTACTTTGCAAGACTCTGGGCAGCTAAAAATTGTAAAACATCATCCAAAAACTCTTCATTCAAATAATTAAAAATATAATTAGCCGTAAATCATAACTTACTAATAATCATAACCTATAACCTATCTGTCAATTATCTACAGTAGCTGTCAGCATTTCTATCAACCCATCTTCTAATGATCCAACAAAAGATGATCTTCACAGGAGGAAGAGCCATTCTAAATTCAGGAAGAGGATTCCATAGGATCAGAGCACCTATGAAGAAAACCTGCCCCCCATGTTAATATTTGGGGAGAAGGAACAACAAGCATACCTTCTTGAGTTGAGCATACAGGACAGGAAGATTCTACTTGGAAAATGTGATCTCTTAAAGTTGTAGACCTGAACCATAAAAGGTTTTATAGGTTATAACTAATATTACAAATCATATCCCCAACTAATACAGCTCCCACAAAGTGTATATTATTTTGTGAGAGTAGGTCTGACATATTATTGAGATTGGGCTCTCGGGATCAGTTGGGATTGTTGCTACTGTACCAGCCTCCCTGCTGCATAGCATCTTCTTTGCGTGAGCTGATTGAGGCTATCTCAGGGCTGGTGGTGGACTTCCCCAGGCTGATGGTCCTGGGGGATTTCAATCTGCCGTCCCTGGGGTTGGCCTCAGGTTTGGCTCAGGAGTTCATGGCTTCCATGACAGCCATGGGCCTCTCCCAGATTATTGA
>JANHZU010000001.1:1107369-1118357 GCA_032468055.1 Acrochordus granulatus
ACCCCCATCTCGGGCTCCTCAACTATGGGGAAATTAAAGGAAATTCCCTCAATTGCTCCAGAAAGAAAGCCACTTTTTGCTCATTCATTAATTTGTTGCTTGCTGGTGTTGCAGAAGGAGGAGAGTCTCTGCGGGGCATTTTTGTCCACTTGCATCTTCTCTCCATTACGAAAATGTGAGTTGGGCAGAAGAGGTAATGTTTGTTAGCTTTTCTTAGAAGCTTTACAGAAATAAAAGCACTCAAGAAAACAGCCTAGCCAATGCAAAGAAAAGAAAGAAAAAATGAGAGCTCAAGAGTTAGCTGCAGATAGAAATCTTAGGTCAGTTCCTGTACTAAATGCATTATTCACCCAAATTATATTTTTTAAATTACAATGTGAAGCAACTTTCCTTAGCCTCCTACTTTCCAGGTATGTTGGACTATAATTTCTGCTGGATGGAGATATGATGTTGTACTCTAGATTGGGGATGCCTTCTCTGAGGGGTCTGGTGATGTGATATGTTGGTGGCGACAGAATATCAACGTAACTCAGTTCCAGAATTTAAAGTATCTCTATTTCTTTTTACAGTAAGAGGCAGAAACTGCTCAGTTCTTTTTAATTACTTCAAAATGGTGCACTGAAACCATTAAAAGTGGAATTGTTAATGAACTATTAAATTAATTAAATTGAAGTATCTGAGAATGAAAAACATTTAATGTTTATTCCAGCTATTCCAGGGGAATGTTTGGGGAAAACATTTTTAGTTTTTAAAATAAACTTCCACAATTGTCAAATTTGGACTCTTGTTGCTAGACAGACAGGACAACCACCGACACATTACAATGGGCTCTTTATTGACATTTCTGAGCTTGCAATTGCTTGCACATCGGACCTAAGGAGCATGATTTGCTTAGGTTCCAGTTGTGATCCTCAGAACATACCCTCCAAACCAATGTACTCCATTTAATGGGATTCTTTTTACATCAGTACCGCTGGAAAGCTCAGTCAAATGTCTGCTACCAAAAGTGAGCAGACTTGAAAAAATTCCAGTTCCTCCAGTTGTTATTTATGCAACTGCATGTGTGTTAATAAAAACTCTGGGTTTATTCACAAGGGTTGGTTGCAGAACAAATGCCACATACACACAGAAAGTGTAAGCCTTCCAATCACAAGAAATTGACAGAGCTGAACAGCAGCACCCACTCCAATCTTTCCACAGCAGTGTTATTGAGGCAGGATGGGTGGGGAGGTTGGAAACCCTATGATGGAATAATGTGGATTCAGATATGGTTGGCGGTCCATCTGCCACAAATTTCCCAAAGTTCTGCTAATAAACCCGCCCCCTGACCCATAGAATTCAGAAGTGACAAGAGCTATCTCAAAGAGATGGTTGACTGGGAAAAAAATGAGCAGAAGCCTCCAAAGGCATATCTGCCTGGATTTCTGCCACAACTTCCTGGATGTTTCCGGTTGACCAGAAAATTGAGACCTCCCTTCTCCTCGCCCAAACTGGTAACAAATTAACTGCGCCAGCCCCGCCCGCTTTGGCCCAAGTATCAGGAGGCCTTGGGAGGATTAAAGTTCAAAATCTTTTACAACTTCCCCTGCCTCGGGTCAGGTGATTGATGTGGGAAAAGCCGCCTTTGGGACAGCAGGGCTTGGGGGACGTGTCTGGCTTGGTTGTCACTCCACTCCCGGGTAGATGATTAGGCAAGCCTCAATCAGGTCATTCCTGGCAGCCTCCCATGTCGTACAGAACCAGATTTATAACTAAAAACTAAATAAACTACCATGGCATGGTCTCTACATTAAACCAGTGTTTCATTAAATTGTCATTTATTGAGCAAGCTATTGTGATATTTTCACACCTGCTGCTAAGTTATCTAGTTATTCGAAGTGAGTGCAAAGCCCACAACAGTTTAATGACGGAAGCAGTTTTATGGGATGTGATTGAACCAGACCTAGGAGCTGTACTTGGAAGCATGTCTCCCAAAAAAACAGCCTGGAGGTTTTGCCCCTTTCTGACCCTGGGTGCCTTCTTCTTTCTGTTGGGCCAGGGTGGGCAGTGAAGGAGGTGGGGACCACCAAACAAAATGGGTTTCGCCATCCTCCAAGATGGTATTCTAGATCAATTGGCCTGATCAATTGGAGCTGTAATCCAGCCTTCTGGAAGGTTGGACTGACTAGTCTTCACATTTACCTAGGAATATTTACTACACTACCAGGATCTGGCATCCTTTTCCTTCCACATAACATTCGTAGGGTCAGGAAGGAATAGTGTTCTCCACTCATTCACCCTTATGGACATGTTAATGTTTTAGATTGGTGATGGGCTGGTTTTCATCACAATACATGTAACAATATACTTGCATCTGAGCTGGAAAGAATGTACCAGAGTTCCCAGAAAGGCGATCACCATGGAATCTTTCCGTACTCCCTTTTACATAGTGACAGGAAATAGTGAGCTAAAATCTGGCTGGGGAACTTTAATTTCTATGTTTGGGGAATTAGTACTAACTAGTAGAGCTGGAGCTGCTTCTGAAGTCCAGCCACTCATTAAGTTGCAGCCTTTCCCTGCACCAAGGTGCAGGAAGGTGTCTTGGAGTCCATCCATTCCAAGCCTCTCTCCAGGCAGAAAACCCAAAGCTGTCTTTGCCCACAAACTGCTCTCGAGCTTTGGTGGAAAACTGCAGGGAGGGAGAATCGCCCCCTCCCAGCCAGCACACATGCTGGAGGAGGCAATCAAAGGGTCATTTTTTAAAGGCAGCGAAGAAGTTTCTCCTCGCTAGATCCTTAGACGAAACAGGGATTATTCAGTAGCCCAAAGAGTTCAGTGGTGCCACTGGGTTCAAGACGGACTCCTGGGTTTGTGTGTTTCGATTTCTAAGTATCATCAGTTAGATCTCCCCTCCCCTTTCAAATGGCAGCCTTTCCCACTAGGGAAACCTCGCATCCCACAAACGTGTCCTGCACAAATTAAGTGTGTGGATGGCATTAGTCAATTTAATCCACTTGGTGGCACTTCCAGATTTATTGGACTACAATACATGGGCAGATGATGGAAGCTGCAGTCCATTAAGCTAGAAGATCCAGACAGAAACATTTTGGACATCTTCAGCGAAATGCTGAAAGAGCCCTCGGGATGGGGAGGGGTGAAAGAAGCGGGTCGATTGGGCAGTTCCTCCCGGCGAGCTTGTCACAGATCCCTGGGTTCAACCGCATCAAATCCGTTTTCCATAGAAAGCAAACCAAACAGAAGCCGAACATCTGTTCCTCCCGCCCCCTGTTCCCAACACACCTCCTCCAGTGGAAACTCTCGGAGGGCCCCCGAGGACTGCAGGACTCGGAGAATTCCCGCGAAGCAGTTCGAACTTAGAAGCCTCCCGATTTCCCGCAAGAGTCACTTCCTCCCCTTCCTCCAAGAAGCAGCGAGTCGAGAAAATCGGACCGCGTTCACGGCCTTGGGCGCTCAAGACTGAGCCAAGCCGGTCAAAGCTACTTCCCACCGCTTTCACCATCGGTTGGCCTTCGGTTCCCCTTCATTCGGCTCTGAGGCGTCGGTTCCCCGCCACCCTCCCCCGCCACAGCTCTCCTGGTCCTCTTGGCTCTGCAGGGGTGGTTTCAGCCCAAGAGCAACATTTCAAGTTGCAACCTGCGAGCGAAGCAGCCGAGCGCTCAGCAGAACAACCCCGGGAAGCCGAACGCTGCCCCGACGCCGGCTGAGAAGGTGCCCCCTTCGGGAATCGGCGGTGCCAAACCCACCCTGCCTCGCGTCCTTTGGCTCCCTTCAGGACGGCTACCCTGGCTCTTACCGTGGAAATCCGGGAAGCGGGGCGCCATGATCCCGGCTCGAATCCAATGCTCCAGCGGGAATGAACCGACCCCCGCGGCCGCCTTCAGGTGCTCGGCTCCCGGCTGCGACAGCGGAGGGAAGGCGGCCGGGTAGGCGAAAGCGGGGTGCTGGCCGGCCAGAGCCGGGACGGGATACAGTGGGGGCGGGTAGATGGCTGGCAAACCGCCGAGTGCCGGCGGGGGCAAGTTCAGCAAGCCAGGCTTCGGGACGAAGGTGGACAGAGGGGCCAAGCCCAGCGGCGCGCAGGGAGAGGGCGTCTCGGTCCGCAGGCAGGCGCCGGGGCTCCCGGCGGAGCTCTCCGGAGAGACGCTGGGGATCGGCCGGCCCGGGTCCTCCGCCAGGAGGGCGTCGATGCGGAAGTTCTGGGACTTCTCCATGGGCTTCTGCATGCCGGCTTGCTGGAGCCTTGCTGCCACTTCGGCTCTCCTCTGCGCCCCCGCACTGCGCTACTTTCCCGATGCAGCGTCGCTGGGCGTGCAGCGCTGCTCCAGCCCCTTGCCCGGCGCACACCTGCCCGATAGCCTGGGCGCGCCGCTGCCCCCTCTTCTGCAGCCGCTACTGCGGGGTGGCTCCTCCTTTCCCTCTCCTTCCCCTCCGGACCGACAGGCGAAACGACTCTTCCGAATCCCCTCCCCACCTGTCCATTCGCTCCCCGCCCCTTGCCCCTACTGCTGAGACCCCAAACAAGAGCGTTGCCCGATTGACGCGTTTCGGAGGTCGGGTCCCAATCTCGATTTAGAGGCTTGCTACTGGAATTAAAATAAAAAATGATTTCCACCCCCATACCTAGCTTATCTTAATGTGCTGTAGAGATCTTTCACTCGCAGTCTAGGATAGCAGCCACCACTCTCAAGGAATTAAAACTGAAGAGATTTTGGTTTGGTTTGGTTTTAATTAGCTTGAAAATAATAAAGCTTTTGCAATGCCTGCAGAGCACTTTGGGCATAACGTGAAAAACATCAAGGAGAGGCTGCACATTCCCAATTTTTTTTACAAAGGGGCTTGTGTGGCTTGAGAATGTGCCTCGCAATGCATGATAGGTAGAAATCAATATACACTTTACTGCCCATATTCTCTAATGCCTCTATTAAACATGGACATAGAAGACCCAGGAAGATGCACCTGCACAAGGCTAAAAACCAGCTTTTCAACAGCACTGAAACTTTATGTAGAGATGCCAGTATTGGTGGGAGCTAGAATATTTCTGCCCCACTCAACTCTCTAGTCTCTGCAGATTAGTGATAAAATCAATCTTTGTTCCTTGGGAAACACTGTATCACAAATGGGGATTCAGACCCATCTCAAGTTACACCAACAACACATTATTAGATATGCCTATTTCTTCAAGGTCTCACATGTCCTGACTCTAGCAATGCAATCGATTCTGTCACTCTTACGGACAGCCTGACTTCTAAGCTGTTTATAGGTGAGAACAGATTACTGTCAGATTTAGGCAGACCATGCCCACAGAATTTGCTATAGGAGCTATCTCATACTCTGCTAAGCCATAAACAAGGATTTACAAGTCACACTCTGAGTTCACATAACATGCTAAGCCAAAGCCAGAGGAAAACTGCACGAGGTCTTAGCGCACTGTTACATCCCTTTCTCTCCCCCAACCCATTCTCTGATCCTCTCTATGGAATCAGTGTTGCCAATGGCTTTGGGCTTCACAATTCTCATTTATGTTGCTTTTTCATGCTACTTGTTTATCCACTGCCACCCTCGTTTCTTCATTATGTTAAAATTTTCAGGTTCTTAGCCCTCATGGGACTAAAGTGAAAGCTATCTAGGAAAAACAACAAATAGATATGTACAAAAACACCAATGTGCCTTTGAAATTTACTTTGCAGAATCACATACAGAATTTAAATGGGTAGGGTTTTTTTCTTTTTTTCCTTCTGCCTTATCCCAAAGCCACCCTTTTAATTAAAATGAAAATAATCTACCTGGATAATTAATCATAGGACCTGATTAATAAAAGTCCCATTAAGATAAAAATGTCAGATGGTTGTAAAAGTGTGGGATATATGGGGAGGGAGAGCAAAATCTCCAAAGAGCAGAAATACAGAATAACGTGAGCTTAAATGATTGTATCCTCCCCACCAATCTCTGGTGATATGAGTTGGAGGGGTGATTTTTCTGATTCCCTTGCTGAATAAAAATATAATGTTGGTGCTGCTCAGAATGTAGATTTCCATGGGTGAAACTTGAAGTAAACCCCTGGGATTTATAAACAGACTGTAAAAATTACTTCAAATGTTCTCTCTTTTCATAACACAAAACTACTGTTGTCCTGGTAACTGTCACATTGTGCTTAATGTAAAGGCTGAACACTTGTTGTGTTTCTGAGAGACGTGGCAGGTTACTTGCAAGTTAAAGTAGGACGATCTTATTCCCTTTTGGAGAATTCTTGTGGAATATTCAGCAGAAGACACCAAAAGCTCCTGCCAAATGTTCCCAAAAGTTGTCAGTCAGAGGCACTTGATTTTTCTACACCCACAAGGAATTTGGAGATGATCTTGGAGGAAAAAAATACAATTGTAGTTAATACCTGTTTATAATTAGCATTCTTTTCTATTTTATTTTTTTTACAGATATCAAAGCAATTTGCCAGTAAGGCATCTTACAACATGAATCCCAAAAGTTAATAATTGCATAGGTGCTTATTTGTTAACTTCTTCTAATTAGTTTTTTTTAACAAAAAATCATTTTGTTTGAATTATATTCAGACTTTTGGGGGTATTTTTCTTGTAGTTCTAATCAAATTAATATTAGATTATATTATTTTTAATTTAAAAAACTAGATCAGTCTAGACTGCCTCTCTCATCACTCAGTTTTATTACCTGAAGTGAACTCCACTTTTAGGAATATGATTAAAGAGATGATTTCTTCCTGCATTATGCATGATTTTATAATATTCCGTCAAGATAAATTACACCTAATAATTCAACAAATTCAATCTAATATATTGAATTTTACTTCTTTAGTACCAATACTACATTTTCTAAAGACAATAAAACAATGTCTTAAGGGATTATGCAGCAATGGATAGCCCTTAGGCATTACAGGACTCCATTTCTCATTATACAAGGTTGGTATCTGGAGCTAAACAACATTTGAAGGGCCACATTTTGGCTATTACTACAGTAATGTCTAATCATTAATTCTGCAAATCCTTTCTTGGGAAAATAAGACCTACTTCTGAATTGTCCTGGAAAGAACTGCACTGTTTCTATCATATCTGAATATATCTGGGCTTAGCCTAGGCATTGGGGCAAACTAGAAGGATGCAAACATCCCAAAATGTGGACTGTGACATCAGGATGCAGTCCCTAGTCTTTGGACTTGCGGGGTTTGCTGTGATGTAGTGACATGTTTCAGCATCTGCCTCCTCTGCTGAAGTCTGTAATAGTTCAGAATAATCTAACCGTTTGATGCATACTTGCTTGCTCTTTTTCATCTTGTTGTGGTTCTTGTTAATTGTACCATTATGACAAAATTGATATACTTTCTTTTCTGTTTCCAGAAAACAGATTTCTGGCTACAAGAGCTGGATGGCACAGTTCTGCATTGGTTTTCAGCTCCTTCCTCTGTGGCTGATCCCAATTGATGTTGATAGGGAGTGAGAGGTCCAACCCACAGCTGCTACTTTGTGGTATGCTGCAGGATTTGGTACTCTCTCCACTCCTTTTTAACATCTACATGAAGCCACTGGGTGGGATCATACATTACCATGGGATGAGATATCATCAATATGCTGATTGTACACAACTTTATATCTCCATCCCTGGTGATCCAAGTGTGACTATCTTTTTGCAGTGACTGGAGGCTGTGAGGGCCTTGATGGGGAATAATAGACTTGGACTAAGAACCCTAGTAAGAATGAGTGGTTGTGGGTGTATGGGACTTCCAGTTCCAAGTCTTTAACATCTTTAGTGCTGGATGAGATGGCATTGCCCCAAACAGACACGGTGCATAACTTGCGGGTCCTCTTAGACTCACAACTCCTGCTCAATGAGCAGTCGTGGCTAAGAGAGCTGTGCACAACTTCGTGTTGTGTGCCAGTTACGCCCGTACTTGGATCTGGAGTCCCTGCACTCGGTCACCCACACCCTGGTCATCTCACAACTAAACTACTGCAATGTACTCTACATGGGGCTACCCTTGAAGAACATCCAGAAACTACAGCTGGTACAAAGTACAGCTACATAGACAGTTCTTGTGGTCCCAAGAACAACCAGAGTGCCACTGCTGTTCATGAGCTGCACTGGTTGTTGGTTGTTTCCAGGTGCAATTCAAGGTGTTGGTTATCACATA
Organism: Acrochordus granulatus; assembly: GCA_032468055.1. Taxonomy (NCBI): domain Eukaryota; kingdom Metazoa; phylum Chordata; class Lepidosauria; order Squamata; family Acrochordidae; genus Acrochordus; species Acrochordus granulatus. The sequence goes on from JANHZU010000001.1 coordinate 1,115,525, forward strand.
TAAAGCCATAAATGGCATGGGTTCGTGTTATCTAAAGGACCATCTCACCCTAATGGGCTTAGCCTGCCCCACCCATGCCAGCAGTAAGGGAATGCTTCCGATCCTGTCAGCCAGGGAATTTTGACCAACGAAGTCCAGAAGACAGGCCTTTTCTGCCATGGCACCCACCCTTTGGAACATCTTCCCTCCTGAGGTGAGGGTACCACCCACTTCTGCTCTTCTGGAAGAGCCTAAAGATGTGGCTCTGAGGGCTGGCTTGGGAACTGGGTAGCCTTCTGTCATTAGTGAGGTGGTTTTTTGATTGATGGCTCCACCTCCATTTTATCCTGCCATCTTGTTCTTCTTTTAATCTTTTACTTTTTATTTTGGATCTATTTATTATGTTGTTGGTACACTTTTTATGTATTTTATTGTAAGCCGCCCAGAGTCACTCTGGAAGTTGAGCAACAAATAAATTTAATAAATAAAGAAATAAAGATGGCATAATCAGACATTTTCAGTATTACACATAGCAAATATTACTATTTACTGGTATCAAGTAAGATTCTTATTATTACTGAACTGGTTTTCTGTATTAAATGATTATGACTATTATGAAATTATTAAGGCTGATAAATTTTGTACCAGTTTTTATAGGGTTTACAAATTTACTGTTTCACCTTTGATAATTCACTGTTGTAAGATCATTGTATGAGACAAGTAGACAAATAGTAAGCACATTTCAAATCATCCACAAATTGTCATTGAAATGGTTGAGTGTTCTCTATTAGGTAGATATAGATGCAATTCAGTTTTCTCTCAAATAAAAAGAAAGCAGCAAATGATTTTTTGCTTCCATATTTCAATTATAGAAGTACATATTCAGTTATCACCTAACTCATCTTTTGACTTGTTTCCTTAAAATCAAACTCTTTTTCATATTTATTAAATCTAGAGTATGTTTTACCATATGTAACAAATATTTCTTAAAATTGTATTTATTTATTCATCAAATTTATCTGCCACCCATCTCACAATTAGGGAAATGCTGCTTCAATCGTAAGCTATTACTAATAGTCTAGAGCAGACTTTCCCAACCGTGTATTATGGAAAGTTGAGTTTTAAAAGATAAGTTTGCGTAAAATCAAATGATTGCCATTTTTTTGGCAATAATAAGGACTGGTTTGTTAAGGACTTTTTCAGGGATGATTGTGATTTTATTGTTACTCTTGTAATTTTACTTCTCAGTGTAATCTACAATCTGGGGATTTCCTGGTAGTCTTCAGATACTATCCAAGTACTAATTAGCTCTGATCTTCTTTCAGTTTTGTTTGTTGGTTGTTTGTTTTAGATCAGTCAAAGTCAGTAGGTGCTGCCAGCGGTTATGCCCACAGTTCTAAACATATCCAGTCATATTCAAGGTTGATCTAGATGTATCAATTTTCAGTTTATCCAAGATTGTTCTAAAACTGCGCATAGATGTTAAAGCAAGTAATTTTTTTTTGCTAAATTAACAGTTCGAGTATTTTAACCTTGAGTAATACATACAAGTGCTCAGCATATACTCTTTTTTAGAAACAAATAAGTGCTTGGTATGTTCCCTTGGAAAAAAAATTGCATGTGCAAAATGGTATCTCTGGGAGCAGGAAGGAGGAAATTATCACTCATCTCAGTTAACTATGTTTATTCAAAATGATGGATCCTAGGGCAACCCACAACCCTGAATGAGTAAATAGTTGTTTGAAAGATTAATCAAAATAATGAACTATTAAAAGCACCATGCAGCTATTTTACCTTTCCTTCCTTGATAGATTCGATTGTCAATGCATGTATATCTGTGTGTATGTAAGTAGTTTAAAAAACACACACAACACCTGGGTTATGCTAGTAAGGTTCCTGCCAATGAAGAAGCAAAGATAACATTACCCAGCATCTCTTTCCTTTTCCACCACGGCCATAAACTTTTGAGGGAAATAAGCTTTTCATAAGGACAGGAATCAGCCAAACAATTAATTTTGTCCTTATCTCTTCTGTTGGTAATTTAACATTTTCTATGCCCCCCCTTCCAAGGGATAGAGTGCTTGGATCAAAGGTTAAAGAGTTCATGCGTCAGTCTAAAGTCAACAATTTGCTCTGCATGAGGAATCTTTCTAAACAGCAAGTGAAGGTCTTTATATTCTGCTGGGAAACCCGGAGAGGAGGGAGGAAATGATGGGCACCAAACATTCAAAATGTAACAAAATTAAGCAGCCTTAACTTGGAGACTGAAATTATCTGCTAGGTCTATTCATTTTGCTGTCTTTGTCTTGATGCATGTAGTAAGTAATTATTGAAAATTATAGTCATTTCTGGAAAATTTTGCATATTCCCTTGGACCCAACATATTTTCTTCCTACACTTACTAGGTCTTTCCGTGAAGAATCTTTTCCAAAATAGGCTACTCTGACCATTTTCCTTTTCTATCAGAAGAATTCACAATATTTTGACATGAGCATCTTCCAGCCAACAGAAGCTAATCTTAATGAAACTGTAAATTAAGAACTACAGTGTCCCCTGCCAGCCATTATGAGGTGGGAAATGTTCCTTGCCTAAACTGAAAGAAGTGTAAAGAATTCTTGGCACAACTGTCTTGCTTTGGAACAGTTACAGATGTTCTGGTCTACCACCAAAAGCTCCCCAATATCCCAGGCCAGAAGTCATGCATTCTGACATATTTGGAAGATATTCATTTGAGGAGGCTATCTTAAAACATCATGAGTCCAGTAATTGATTCCAGGAACTGACTGCCTTAAAGGAACAGGTTTCTCCACTTGAATAATATACTGCATGCATTTACATAATGTGTTGAGCCACT
>JANHZU010000001.1:1124759-1142458 GCA_032468055.1 Acrochordus granulatus
GGTGCGCCGCTGGGTTATTAACTGCCTGCCCGGGGAGTAGATTAAGCAGATTAAATTTCTCGGGGGGTCGGAAGGAGGGGCGGCGGGGGAGGCGGCAGCCACCGAGCTCCTCCTGGCTCGGCTCCCGCTTGCGCCACGGACGGGGATTCAGCGGAGGGCCCGCGCGGGGGCGAGAAAAAATCTCTGCTTGCTGGGGACGGCGAGGGTCTTGGGGGGTCTTTGCTCCGCCGTTGCTCCGCCACCTTAGCGCGCGCATGTGGTGTGGTGGTGGTGGGGTGTGTGTAGCCACCTTCTGCAACGTGTCTGGGTAACCTAGCTGAGCAGTCATTCCCGATCCCATCATCCTCAGATAACACACTTCTTTTATGCATGACGACATGGACGGCTACTGTGGGGAACCTGTCCGGTTTTAGGAACTCGAGGCCAACAGCATTATACAGTACTGTACAAAGAAGGGTATTTTTTCCCCTGGTCCTTCTTGTCCATTGAAAGAAAAAAAGGCAGGCAACTGAAAGACAAATGTTAATGAGGAGAGACATGCAAGATGTCAGGTGAACAGTGATCTTGCTAGGAAATTTCATTAAAAATGTGGTGGGTATAATAACGGAGATCTCAGACCAGGGGCAGCTGTGGGGCAGAAAAGGGGGTAAAGAGAGAATTGTTGTTTAATTCCTTCAATTCATACTGGAGAGGAGAAACAATGAACAATGGATAAAAAGGGGCTGTGAGTCCACAGAGCTATGCAAACTTGTCTTTCTGATTTGCTGGCATCCCAGCCTTGGAAAGTACTGCATTCCAACACATGATATCAGGCAGAGAATCCTACACAATCCAGTTGGGATGATCTGAAATGCCTCCATGGGCTCCAGGCCAAAAACATTTGTGTATGTATACTACATACTATTGAATAAATAAATGTATTTTTTAAAAAATGTAATATTACATTTATACTGTATATATGAACAGTCAGGTGGCTACAACAATAATAAAACAATATGAAAAATAAAGTGGAAATAAAATCAGTACAATCAAAATTAAATCTGATGTCATAAAAGCCAAATAACATCAAAACTTGGCAAAGAATGTGTTTTCTGCTTACTTTCCTAGGTACTGAGGGAAGGGAGAGATAAACACACTTCCTTAGGAAGTACAGTTCATACATTGAGGGACATTACAGGAGAAAGCCCTTTCCAACATACCTGATAATCAAACTGCTGGCAGCGGGTGTCTCTTCAGGAAGTCTTCATCTGCTGGTTTAAGGAACCTGGGACAGGAAGTCCTCCTAAAGGCCCTAAGCAATTTAGTAGGATATCAGAACACACAAAATTATAAAAGGGGGGGAAAAAACTTTCTCCCCAAGGAACATATAAGTTGTATATTTACAGACATATAGATGTCAATAAATTGAAGCCATGATTCATTATAGTCATCCATGGGTGATCTACATTATTCACTTTTGCAAACCATCTAATAATTGGAGCTATATGTTTATCTTTCCACTGCTAAATAGTAAGTCTTTAAGTCCATTTTCACTAGATGTCAACTTCCTTCTCATAGAGTTAAACTGTATTCTTTTGAAGTTTATCTGAACTTTCAGATAAGTTGGCTGAGGAATTCTGGGAGTTGAAGTCCACACATCTTAAAGTTGCCAAGGTTGGACACCCTTCCTTTAAAGCAACATAGATATAAAGGTCAGCAGTAAACAAATACATTAGAGATATAAAATAGAAAAATATAAAGATACAGTGAAATTGGACTTTAAACTTTAGCGTATAGTGTAGATCTAAGGGTCGATAGAAAATAAAGTTTTAATAGTAAGATATTAGTTTCTCAAATAGTTGAAGAAACTAATATAAACTCCCTCCTGTTGGGGAGGGGAGAATAAGTTTTTTTGTTTTGAAAAATAAGTCTCCTCCATCCACTGAAAGGAGATTAAAAAAACAAAAACAAAATTCCAAGATTCCAGTGCTTTGTTTATTGATTGAGTCTGGGCCAAACTGCTCACTTAAGGTTTATAAAAGAACCTGAAGTGAAAGAAGCAAAGATTGCTTTGTCTATCTGATAATGAGGAAACAGCATTCTTTTTATCTCTATTGATCCACCACTATTTGTTGATTAACCAATGAAATCTGTTTCCACTTCTTAAAGAAGGTAAATTGGAAAAGGAAATTATTCAGATTTTTGCTTGTTAAGCAGACTCGGTTAAGAATCAATACTTTCAATATATTCAGGTTATTCCAATGCTGGGCAGCTTTTCTGCATGTTTTCTGCAGTGGATATGTAAAAGGCCTTAAATCTTAAATCCTTATTTAAGAAGGATTTTTTTTAAAAAAAAGTATTGGTCAGAGGAGGTTCTCCAGTTTGCATGCCAAATATGTACACACTCCAGTTGGGTCATGTTTGCTGATGTTTGCTTTGCACAAGCTGAAGAAAGCAATTACAAGTTATAATTAATCCATCACAATCTCTGTTTGATCTAAAATTAGCCGTCCAGATGTTTGATGCTGAAACTCCAAGAATTTCCTGTCAGTATCAAAGGCTGTTCTAAAGTTCATTAGGGGAGTAAGAGTATACTGATCACATTTACTCTTTGTTTCAGGAAGGAATAAATTATAATTTGCTGCCTGGGATGAAGTTTTCTGTTGTAGAGATTTGGGCTCGGACAGCAATAAGCCATGAACATTTCAGGTTGTTCTTTAGAGAAGATGTTACATTTCATCCTAACTGGCTTCACAAGGCAGATGTAAAAATGACATGAAATGCTGACATGAGAAATGACCTGCTTCCCAGGATTTTCTGGAAGAAAAGTGCTTCAAAAATATTGTTGATTATAAGAGGAGTGCAAAAAGTGACCTGGGTACTTTGCCTTGAAACAGTGATAGACTTGGAACATTGAATTTCAAAACCCACAGAAATACAGGTGAAAAGCATTAATAAGTGCACTGATGAACCCCAATCTAGAATATGAGGAATTACTATTTATCTGAGAAAATAAAAAAACCTTAATTGGTTTCAAAATACCTTGATAAGGTATTTGGTACTCTTCATCTGAAATAAACTTTATATCCTGAAATCTGGAATCTCAGACAGGATTAATTCATATCATCCTAATGTTTTTCTATAGTCCACATTTCATTTATTGTTTATCACTGAACACGTTTAACTTACGAATGCAATGGAAATGCAGATGAAGATCCTGCCAGTTCGAAGCTCTGCTGATGCAGAATGAATGAAAGGTGATGAAATGATGTGCAAGAAATGCACAGAAGGATGAGTTTAAAGAGAATGTGAAGTTAGTGCAGCTGTTGATCTCTGCCATCACCTCTCAACAGTGGAGAATCGCAGGATGTTAGATGCAAGCAGATCATTGAGTTCTCTATAGATCAGTTTGCATCTGAACTTGGCTAAGCACCAGAGGAATTTAGGATTTAAGTAGCCTTGATGTGGATTAGTTATACTTGTCATTACATTTGAGGGAATCTAGCTTAACATATCTTAAGATAAATTATGGGGTCTGAGTCAATATGCAAGCTAAGGTGAAGGAGGCAGAGCATTTCAACTCTCATAATTCCTAGCTAGCATGAATGGGGATACTCTTTGGGTATTACGCACATCAAACTTTTGAACAGGGTGCTCTCACAGGGAACTTTCATGGCATGCTGCACTTTTCTTCCCTTCTTGCTTTTTCCCGCAGCTGGGCTGCCAGTATTCCCTAACATTTCCCAATGTTCGCTACGTTCTTGCCTGCTTCTTTTCCAGTTTTTGAAAAGTATGTTTGTACAAGAGAGAGAGAGAGAGAAATATAAAGGAGCTCTGAGGAAAGAAAAAAAGGGGATTACACTCAAGAAAAAATAGGCACATTAAACCAATGCATTTAAACATATCTTCTCGATACATGCACACTTTTGCTTCATCCCATACTGAATATACTTAGCCTTATACTGATGTCCCTGTCCTAAGTCTTGTCCTTATTTTTAGCACAAGCTCAAGAAAAAACACATACTTTAATGTACATGTCTGACCACTGTCCCTCTGTCCCTCCCCCCACCAAATCTCAGTGCATTCCTGTTCGGTTCTTCAATTGCCTGTTTATTTAAAACACTAGTCCCACCTTTCCCAGTGGAAGAGTGACTCCCACGAGGTTATTGAAGAATTAGAAATAATTTAATTTCTGTCTCTTGACAGGTGCTTTGCACTGAAAAGCCTCTTGTCAGACAGCAAATCCATCTTGCTGTAGACTTACATCAAATTTCATTCACTAATGAGAAAGTCTTGCTCCCCCTCACTCCCAAACCCAGCCAGGCCTATTTGCTTGCATGCTTCTTCTCCCACTCACAGAAAGCCCAGCACCATTAGGAAAATATATTGTTCCATTAGCTGCATTGTTGCTGCAGTCAGGTCCCTGATGCTGTGAATTATTATGTGGGGAGGGTGGCATTTGATTAAAACAAACGATTTATTAAGGGAAAGGGCACTGATTAGATTTGACTGCCCTCCCCAACTCCACTGTATTGGTTGTCAATACAGTTTCAACTGTATCCCCCCTCCCAACACAGACACACTACTCCCAAAGGCGTCATCTTCCAGAAGGTCACCAGGAAATGGTCGGTGTCAACACCCCACAACTGTAGTGTGCTTACTGACTGGGAGTCATGGAAAGAATGGGCAACTTGTTGATTCAGCCAGGTAGGCCTCGAATCAGGAATCCAAAAGCTTACAAAATTTCCATAAACGTTTGTGTGTTTTAACAGAAAAGGTCATCTTGCTTACCCAACTCAGGATGACTTTCTTGTGCAGAAGATGACTCTTTCTGACTTCTCTCTCTTGAATCTGTTATTCATTACAAACAGTTAAAAACTGAGAAAATATTAGGTGTCAGGTGTTCTCTGAGTTTGATTTTCTTCTTAAAGATGTTTCATTACCAAATGAGGTAAGATCTTTACTGCTATGAGTGGGGGGTAAGGTTTTTCATTATTTATACACACTTCCTTGTTCTCCTACCCTTGTGTGGAACTGGAATATTGTTCCTTCTTTGATTTTTCCTGTTTATCTGATGCTGCTTATTTAGGTGTTGGTTAATGGATATTTAATAAGGGAGGATCTGCCCAGGGCTGTTTACCTCCCCTTTATTTTGCCTCTTTTTTGTACTTTTTAAATGGTTTATACATGAAGTTATTCTATGCAGTTAGTCCTCATCTTACAACCATTTAATAACTGTTCGAACTTACAAAGAGTTGAAAAAAGTTACAGTACTTACAACCTGTCCTTGGAGGTATGGTTGCTGCACCACCCTTGCACTCACATGATTGCATTTCAGATGCTTGGCAAAAGGTTCACATTTGTGACTGGTTGCAGCATTCCATGGTCTCTTGATCACATTTTGCTATGTTTTTGCCATTTTCTGGAAAAAAACACCCATTGGATGAGTTGGATTTGCACTTACAACCATGTAATTTGCTTAATAACCATGGTGATTTGCTTAATGACCATTGTAAAAATAGTGTAAAATCGAATCTAGTCACATAGTGTCAAGCCCAAGCCCAGAGACTTGACAGTGAGATCCAATTGAGTTCAATACTTTCTTTGCTTCTACTGAATGGATAGAATCTTATCAAAATAAAGCTATAACTTTCCAACCTACTAGATAAAGCTATAACTTTCCAACCTACTATTAATTCAGGGTGTGATTACCCTGAACCTCTTCCCTCTCCCCCATCCAGCGCAGGACAGCACAATCTCTTAATCCTGGCCTCTTTCTGAGTTGGTCAAATATATGTAGTGGCTTAACTAATGACTACAGTAAGTTACAACCAACATTCCAGGCTCAATTGTGGTTTTAAGTTGAGTATTACCTGGAGTCTGTCAGTGGCTGATTTGTCAGAGTGGCAAGCTTTTAGGAATTCACTTGCATTTTTATTTCTGACTAGATCTAGCATGTTTACAAGATCTAAAATGTTTACAGTTGAACTAAAAAGTCTGGTAAGGTGGAAGTTGGTTCCATAAGGAATTACTATTTTCTACCTCTCAGCCAAAATCAAAGGAGATGTTATCTAAGTTATGCAAACTAATTCTGTTTGATTTGTGTTGTGTCAAGAAGAGAAAGCTGAAGTTAAGTATTAATTTCCAATTCTTTATTTGCATGGAACTTTGAAAGATAACTCAATCAGCAAAGTAAACATATGCATACAATTTGTATAATGTTGATTAAGGCTAAGTATAGAGCTATCCTACTTATCATGATACTCTGGTCCTTGTAAACATTTTTTTTCTTTATTAATCTCACAGGTGCTGAAGTTTATCCATAATATTTCAGAATTAGATCATGTTTGGCCCAGAGCTCTTTATATATGCAGGGCATTGCCAACTGCAGTGTGACAGGCTCATAAAAAAATAAGGAACTTGGCCTCTGCTTTCCAAATTATCTTTGCAGCATCTGAAATTATACTTCTACATGCCACGAGAAGGCTCTCAGTGACATACAACCTAACTATGTCCCATTATTCCATGTATACATCCCTGACACAGTCAATCATGGTGCAACAGGTATATTCTGGTCAAAATAGGCAGAGAAAAATAAAGAACTTCTCCCAAAATATACCAGTTAAACAAATCATGTAATGCCCAGGAGACAGATATTAATGAGGAGAAATAATGGGATTAAATTTGGCTGAATATTTTCAACATGTACAGGATGCTATCTTTTTTTTCCTTCCTAGCATTTTCCCACAAGTGCAGGGTTCACTTTTTTCAGATCAACTCAGTGGTCTATTTGGTTGTGACAGGAATTGACCAACCAGTTTGTTGCCTGACGCCTGGGTTGAGAGAGGGGCTTCAAACCACCCAGCCAGCTTTCATGGCTAAGACAAGACTGGAACTCATGGTCTCCTGGTTTTTAGCTTGGTGTGCACTAATTATTAGATCAAACTGGCTCTCAGCTACAATATTTCAACACATTTAAAAAATGCTTAAATTTGGGATGAGAAAACAAAACATGTATTAAAAATATGCATTTGTTTATAGGTGACTACAGAGTAAAGATAAAGAAGGGAAGGGAACAGCATAAGGGTGAACATTTGTGTAAATGGGTGATTCATGCACCTCACTGACAAGAATGAAACACCAAATAATCTAAAAGACAAGCTTATCATTCAAAGTAACCCTTACAAACTTATAACTGGTACTATAAAGAAGTAATGAGATCTGCAATTTTATAAAAAAAGATTGAAGTGAGATCAGTTTTGAAGATGACAATATGCAAAACTGAATATTGTTATTTTTAGGCAATACTGTATCCTCATTTAAATTTCACTGAAATTCACTTGCAGCTTTTATATTTTTTGAGAGCAGATGTGCTAGGTAGTATTGTAATGCCACTGACTCATTAATTCAGAGGCTATGATCATTAAAACATTCTGTTAGATATCTTTGTGTGTGTGTGTGTACAGGGAACCCATCCAGCAAATAAGTAATGTTTTCAATACTCACATTTAATTAATGAGACAACTCCTTTGCCCATCAAAAATATAAAAAGATGGCAAATTCTATAGCTAAAGCCATCATATTTAACCAAGATAAAAACCATGAGGTGGTGATGGAAGATACTGAAATTAAGGTGGAGGTATAAGAGAAAGGCTACAGAAAGTAATACTCAAGATCTGGAAAGATGTGGTGATGATTTATCAGAAATTAGTGCTGGATGTTAGAAATCCAATGTGGACTGATTTCTCACCTGTGCAAGCCTACCTAAAAAAGAGAAATCCTGAAAGTACCTCATTTTTGTGTTGAACACATGTGGATATTGTGCCCCCAGGGACCACAGGCACTGAGTTGCTATTCTGTCCCAAGATTATCCAACCTTGGCTTTTTGTATCATCTTCACAAACCCTTTTGGGAAGAAAGCTATCTTCCCATTCTTAAGGCAGCTGGAACATGTGGAGAAGAAGCCAATCAGTGTGGATTTTCTTGGCTATAACAATATATGAAAGAGATCTATGATTAGCATACCCCACTCTAAGGTCTGTAGTGTGTCTTCTATTGCTGGTGAAACCAAGGTTATAGCAGCATATCAACTTAATGAGCTTTTTTTTCATTGATTATCCAAGTACATTCCTCCAGACTCAGAAACAGGCATTCTATTAAAAGAAGTAGTTCAAGTAGAAAACATCAGCAGTCCACAAACCACACTTCTATAACTCTCGAGAGGGTCAAACCAGAATGCTGACTTGAAAACATAACATAAAACATAGCACTGAAAAAAATACTTCAAGTAAAATGCAAAGGATGTTCTGAAAAGATTAGAACTCCAGACTAAGAAGTTGCTCAAGGAAGGAGAGTTGGATGATGCAACTGACTGACTGACAGGTCATATTTTGTTCTTTGTGAACCCCCAAATATGGAACAGGGTTCTCAGCCAATAGGAGCTACCTCAGATGTGTCCACAGACTTGAGTTTCAGAGAGAACATGGGATTAACAGAAAAATGCAAACGTGCTGGGAGTGATGTGTGCCTCAGCAAAATGGCCTTTGCCCCATGCATGGCAAAACTTTGAGAAGATCATTATGACTCCTCAATTCTTGTGGGAGGAACTGATTCCTGTCAGTCTAGTGGATGTCAGTGAAACAAACAATCAAACATGCAGAGAAAGATGGCTAGAAGAAGAGCTCAGCTGATCTCCCATGACACATTCAGTTAAACTGTATCAATAATCTTACATGCTTCTCCGAAGGAAAATGATCTCACGCTTTCCTATAAGAAATTATTGTTACTGTACATCATTCCCTGCAGTCTTTACTTGTTATTTTTACACTATTTTATTATATCAATCTGATTCTTAGTGATTGATATGTTATTTGTCCTATGCTGGTCTGTGACAAAAAACAATAAATGTATACTTAGAAAGACAACCTAGGGCGATAATAGGTCACATATTTCATTATATTTCATATAGGTTTTGCTCAATAGGAGCTGTTTCTCACAAACATTATGGAGTTTTCCCATTCTTTCTTTCTTTTTCCCATTCTTTCTTTCAAAACCATGTCCATAATTTATTCACAACAAAAGCACTAAAATTCCATCTGTGCTGTTGAGTGGCTCACTGGAAGATATTCATTTGCTACTTGTTTCTCCTGCATAAATCAGCGTCTCAATTCTTCCCTGCTCCTGGTGTATTCTGTAAGCAAAAATGCAGGTAAATGTCCACCAAAACTGCCAAGCTTTAAAAAAATTATTTTGCAACTCCAGTCTCAAATTGTGAACCAGGAAGCTTAAGTGGGAATTATGTGTACAAATTCCTAGACTATTATCACCTAAAAACCTGAAATATAAAAAGCAATATAGAAAGATTAAATGGGAGTTTTCACATTATAGTCTCCTTTCTAACAGTGCATTCCAGAAGACTAAGATGCATACAATCTGGTTTTATCTTTTTGCATTTCCTGAAAGATGGGTGGTTATCATCACCCCAACACTAAAGGCAGATCAGTAGATTTTATGTAACATGAGAAAAAGAGTCTGAACAAGCTCTTCTTCCCCACTTTTTCCAAAATACCCCAACACTTATTTATATTTACCTTGCTGAAAAGAACCTGGTTAGCTAGGATTTCTGGAAGGAGAAGTAAAAGGGAAAAAAACAGTCAACAATTATGTTAGATATTTGTACTGTATATTTTTCTCTTATGGTAAAGTGATGAGGGACAATGTGAGGGGGCAGAAGCAAAAGAAAAGATGATGTTCATAGCTGTCTTAGAAAACACTTCACCAAATTTTCACAAAAACAATTACCCTGCTTCAAGTCTGCATTTAACCGAATTGAATCCCCCAGCCATTTTGAATTCATTTTAAAATAATTGAAATTAATCCGGAACTTTTGGATTTAGGGCAGGAGAAAAAAGCGACTTTTATTTGGAGGAACGGGGTGACTTTCCTCTCTCTGCACGCGGGAAAAGCCTAGAGAGGAGCGAGGAAGAAAGTGGAAGGGAGAGTTCCTTGCTTCTTGTGCCTCGGAAGTTTTTCAACAACTTTGCTGCACTGACAGGGTGCTTCCTTCGTGCTCACGGTAAGGAGCGCTGGAATAGGTGCCGCCGTTCCTTTCCATCTCCGGCCTGTTTTGTAAATGTATTGCGCATTCCCCAGAACAAAATACGATTTAGCTCCGAACACCACTTTAATGCAGCTGGGCACCTTTCTCTCCGCCCCCGTCGCTGCCTGAAAAGAACACCTCCTTTAACGGGCGTAGACTTTCGGAGTTGCTCACCATGCGCCCCTCCCAGTTAGCCCGTAGATTGTGCGCCACTCCTTCTCCGGCACCGAGCAGCCTTTCAGAGGCGAGGTCTTTCAGGTGAGCAAAAAACAACGCGGCGCTTTTCCTGCCCTCGCCCCCCTCGGGCGCTCAAAGGGGTCCAGATAAGAAGTTTGATCCATCTCCTTCTCCGGCGCCAAAAGCCCGCCGGAAAAGGAGAACCAGCCGTAGGAGAGAGAAGTCAGCGGCGCAGAGCCGAGTACTGTCGGGGAGTCGCTGAGTACCGCTTGGAGGGGCCTCGGCTGCTCTTCGGACGCCTTGTTTTGCAGTGGGGAAGCTGGCTGTGTCCGTCGATGGGTCACTTAGTCGGTGAAGGGGGGTAACGAATGGGGGCGTTTTGTTGCTCGCTTCGCTGCGCCGATTTATTTCAAAAGGCGGTGGAGGGAGACCGAGAGCGCCTGGATGCTTGCGCGCGTGCGCCCCCTCCCCTTTCCCGCAGGCAATGGGGTGGCGCTGGCTTTTTTGGCCTTCGGCGATTTCGGGGGGCGCACTGGGAGGAGCGGTTGGCATATGCTTGAGAGCTGCTTCCTTGCTTCAAGTTTACCTGAGGTTTTATTTTTCTATTCAGACAAACTCCTTTACTGTACGCATGTTTTTAGACTTTGGGACTGAAGTCCTCTGTCATCGAAGAAGTGACGGGGTGGCTGTTGTGGGGACCAGAGTGCTCTGTGTTCTGCCTTGAACTCCTGAAGGAAAGGCAGGGTATAAATCTCACACATAAAAACATTAGTTGAGAAACAAGAAATATTCTTCAGCTGATTTTATTGCACAAACTAGGGCAGCTGCATTTTTGTTTGGGGTCTTTCATGGGACATCCCATTCTTTTCTGTGTAATAAAAAACCTTCCTTTGGTGAAACTAGTATTCTTGAAAGGGTGGGAAAATGGCTTTGGTGCGAAGTTTCTCTAAATCCTTTAGAATATTTTCACATTCCTCATCTGAGAAGACAGCAGGAATGAATTTGCTTTGCCAGTTGTTCCATTGCTTCTGATATATCAAGATCAATACACTTTTATTATTCTGGCTATCATGCTCATACTGACAAAAATAGGAAAATTTAAAGTAGGTCTTTCCTTGGATCAATGGTATTGAAGTGTTTGACAAATAGCAGATTATATTAGTTTGGTGCAAAGTATCTTGAAGATCTTTTTAACCAATTGAGTTTTTTAATTCAGGATTTTGCAACTCTATTAGCAAAGTATTCACTAACAAATCATCAACAATTCTGCATATAGAATTGATGGATATTAAACATAATTGCATGTATTTGTATATGCATGTACATTAGTTTTTGCTGTATTTTTGATTTGCTGCAAAAATATATTGAGATATCTGAATGTATAAAGGTATCTGGAATATAGAAAGGCATCTTTTATTTATAAGACATCCATTTGTGTTTATGAACACAACAAATACACTCTGGAGTTTTGTTCCTCGATTAATGTATTGAGTTATACAAAATCTAAGCACAGAAATCCATTTTTTTGCTATCATTGTCATTGATATCCCATCAATACGCATTCCCTGATAAATATTGTTTATATTGTTCCCAAAATGAAGTCACTGAAAAACAAAAGAAAATGCTGGCATGCCCAAAGGAAACTTAGCAGAGAGTAAAATGGGGGGGAAAAACTCTATATTTCTGAACCTCATTTGGAGGTTAAGAAATAAGAGAAATAAAAACTTGCTTAATATATAAAGGTGAAGAGTCCATTTGTCATGTGACTGATACCAAATTTGAAAGGATGGAGTTTTTTCCAGAAAAAAGTCCATCTTACAATGAGGGCTTTCTTCATATGTACAAAATTGTATGAACACATCCTGTCCCAGGATTAATTCCTACTGTTTCCTGTTAAGACTGAAATGCTTTTATCAGAAGAGTTCAAAACCTAGACAGCTGATGAGAATTAATGTACATTGTTGATATATGGCTTAACTTCTATTAACTTACTATGTTTTCTGTGTTTTTCTATATCAGGAATCTCTTAAGAGTTTTGCAAGGTGGGAGGGAGGAAGAGATTTGTCATTTCAAAGATAAAACTCTCAAATAAATTAAATGTCCCTTGTTTTGTGATATGAGGGGCTGGCCCTGTCTTTGAAGGTTGAAAATTGATGGAGCAACAGAAGAGAAATGAAAACTTTGTTGAAAAATTGGCAATTTAAAAATCAGACACAGAAAGAAGAAAAAGCAGAAAATCCAAGGACAAGCTCTCTATATATTGTGGCTTTGCCATGTATGAGAAAGCCCTGAACATCTGGAGCCTTACTCATTTCTAGATGCTATGGATAAGAAAAATCTGTGATTGCTATTGTAATGTGCATACAAGACATTTAGACCAAAGACACAACATTAATGTTGCATCAATGCCTGCTTTTGCATGTATAACTTTGGGGAACTCAGTTATTTCAAGCATGGAGATCACATTTCTTATTGTTTCCACTTAAGTATGGCCAAGATAAGTCTGTTGTATTGTGGTTGAAAAGACCGTGCACATACAGAAAGCCTGAGACCAAGCAGAATTCTTTTGTTGCATCATATCAATCATATATTTTGGGCATTTTTTTAAATCATTGTGAACTTTTTGTTTATTTTCTTGTATAAGCTTTTAGAATTTCAAATAAAAATCACAAAAAGATACACAAAGTAGGAGACAAACAACTTCTACTTAAGACATAAGTAAAAACATTATGAATAAGAGACTTTTAATAATACATTCTCCCCTTCTTTTCCATTTGTTTCCCTAACTGCTAACCACTTCCCAAATATGTTACTATACTTCAAATGTTAAACATTGGAATTATTGCTAATATCTACTTAAGTAATTTTATTTATTGTTCTTAATTGGCCTCTTAATTTTTTTCCCCAAAAACCATATTCCAAATATCAAAATTTGCCTTACTATGTAATGGACAATATATAATGGAGCCATTGCTACTTGAATTTTGCTGGGTTTCTATTATGAGTATATATAATAATGTTTATTTTGCTGGAAGTATTTATAAGGTGAACTTTCCCATATGCAATGACGTGATATGGGATAGTGTTCTGTTTAGTTTTATGTTCAGCAATAGATAAGCCCCTGTGTCTTTTTACTGTATTGACTGAGCTCTTTTAAAGTTATAGGCAGATGAGGAATTGGGAACTAATTTCAGCATTATACTAGGAAGGCAACTGAAAATGTATTCATTAGGTAGAAGATGGACTGCCCTATTGTAGTTAGGAGAAGCTGTCCATGGTACTGAAGATACCAGAAATGAGGAAAATATATGCTATATTAAGCCATAAAAATAATTTTGACACAAATGAAAGATAAATGAGTCTAAAGTTGGTTACTAATCTCCTTATTTGAAGGAGATCTGCTTTAACAAGGAAGTAAATGTATATGCAGTTTCACTCTCCAATTTGTCTTTGAACTTCTAGTAGAAATGGTTCCCTTCCTAATTCAGGAGCTATCCCTCTAGTCAAAAGCATTGTAGTTGATTAGTAAGCAACATCAGTCTTATGGGGAGATAGTTATAATAAAGATAAAGGTTTCCCCTTTCAGTTGTGGCCGACTCTAGGGGGCAGTGCTCATCTCCATTTCAGAGCCAAAGAGCCAGAGTTCATCTGAAGACGCTTCTGGGGTCATGTGGCCAGTATGATTATACACCAAAGCATGCAGAACACTGTTACTTTCCCACCAATTTAGGTGGTACCAATTTATCTACTTGCATTTTTACAAGCTTTTAAACTGCTAGGTTGGCCAGGAGCTGGAGTGAATAACAGGAGCTGTTCTGTGGTTGTTCTATTTCTAATATTTCTTGTGTTGCTGACCTTCTGGATAACAAACCCAGCATTTTAACCACTAGGCCACCAAACCCCACTTAAATTTTGATGCCTCCCAAAAAAACCCATCAATTTTTTGACAGAGAAAGGAGGACACTGGAAGTATTAGATATTTAATAATGGAGCAAGATGGATCAGATATATTTCCTTTGAGAGGATATATTATGAATAAGATATATCAGAAGTCCAGAACTATTCCATCAATAGTTGTTTCAAAACCCATTACTTCTTAAAGATTTTCAGACAGCAGTGAGAAAGAATATACCAGCTTCTATGTGTATTTTATTGGTTATGACCACAGTTCTCTAAAGAATGAGTGAGACCTATATATACTGGATTTTTAATAAGCCTGACAAGTTGAAGAAACTAGAATAAGCTAGCTAGGGGCAAGGGCTATCAAGCAGATAGCCAAGTAGATAGATAGTAGATAGTCTTATCAAGTAGATAGACAGGCAGTAAAGTGTGTCCCATGAAAATAAACTAGTTTGGTGTAGTAATTAAGGTATCAGGTTAGAAACCAGGAGATCATGAGTTTTAGTCCCACCTTAGGCATAAAAATTGCTGATTGACCTTGGGCCAGTTACACTCTCTCAGTCTAGGAAAATAGGCAATAGCAAACCCCTTCCAAATGTTGCTGAGAAAACTGAAGGGACTAGTCCAGACAGTCACCAGATGTCAACAATGAGTTGAAGCCTGCCCCCCAAAAAAGAGGTGTCAGTTGAGGAGCTGTAAGGCAAAAATAAACATGGGTTTCAGTAAGGTTAGCAAGACAAAGATGAGAGGAGCATAGGAAAATGAGCCCCAAATAACCTTTCTCCAAGGAATGCAAAGCAGCATGCTCAGTCCCTCCATTTTTTTCTTTGCAACAATTCTGTGAGTTAGAATAGACTGAAAAGTAATGATTTGCCTGAGATACCCCACTGAGCAAGCCTGAAGAAGGAGTTGATCAAACACTGTAATTAGAGTGTTTTTCAATTGTATGCTACTCAGAGTTATACTGGGCAGCCTTATAAATGCATAAAATAAATAAGTAGTGCATTATAATTCGTATGTTAAACTATATTTATTACTCCAACATTGGGAATGGAAGGGGAACTAAACTGAACTAATCTTGTTCCTGATTTTTAGCATCCTTTCTGCTAAGTTCAACATACAAAGCTTCTGGAATTCTTGCTCTTACTTCCTTTCCAAACTTGGTGAATTTCCCCCAATAGAAAGGTTGACGGATTGAAACACTGATAGACAGACAGATGGAATTATGTTAGATTGTCCACAAGTATTTATTAGAAATTGGATGGGACAGACCTCAGCACAGGCACTTAAAAAAAACAGAAAACAAGAAAGCAGGACAAAAGTAAAGGAGCTGCTTCACTCTATTAAGGGCTATTTATAGCATGTTTAATCCTATTAGTGAGGGCCTGGAGCTGTGATCTATGACAAGCATTTCTCTCACTTGTGAACATGAGGGATGGGGCTGGTAGTGGGTGGCAGAATGGGTGGGCTGGTATGCCATGGACCCACTACAAAAGAAATATCGCCATCACTTTGTCCTCATTTCCATGTCAATGGTATGGCTAAAAATGGGCAGCTGGGGAAATGGGACCTGCTGGTCCCATCTGGATAATCACCCCACCCTTTCACTGGGGTTTTGATGGGCTTTGGCTCCTCCTGCTCAGTGTCCCCTCATCCCATTTCTTTTGCTAGCTTTCTCCACCTTCGCCCCAATTCCCTGAAGCCCATTCCTGTGTGCTTATACCCATTTAAACAATTAGGAAAGCTTCATTAGCTCCAAATGGTTAGCAAGGGTAGGAGTGTTCTCTTCCCTCCTGTTCAGTTGCCACATCAGCCTTTCTATTTCATCAGATGTTCTGTGACCCTTCTTTTTAACCCCAAAGTCATCACTGCCTGCTGAGTTAGTCATGCAAATCAAAGAGAAACAAGATAATTGTTTTCTTTAAAAAGAGGACCTCTCCCCTGGGGTTGGATCCTGCCAGCAGAAGGACTGCAAGCTGATTAAGAAAAACTTGATGATGGAGAAGTCATTCTGATGACCCAAATAAAAACTGCAATACAATGCAAAGTTGTATGGCATGAAAGCAGACTGTCTGGCTCATTCCTAGCTTGCATTAGAGAGGATGACGGACCTGTTGTTTGGTGTTTAGAATGATTCAATGGTGTTTTTCTCAGAACTTTTTTTTTTAGGTTATGTACCTTTTTGTTTTTAATTGTCTGATTTTATTAGCTGCCCAGAGTTGTGACTGATTGGGGCAACCAATACATTTTATAAATAGGGATGATTCTGATTGCACAGTCTCTTCAAGAAGAGAAAAGGGGTATTTCTCCTCAATCCAGGTCTATGAATTAATGTTAACTGGTGTTGTTTGGAATCAAAATCTAAAACTTCTACACAGAGCTCATGCCATTTCTTCTGATCCAGTTTCCAAAGGTGCTTTCCCATTAGCACAGTTTAAAAATTATTTTGGAATAGAGTCCTTTTGTCCACAAAGAAGAGACACAATTAAAGAAGAACTGCATCTAGCATTTATTTACCCACTCTAATTCCCTCTCTTTAAAATGCTACGCAGACATTACAATATCAGAGGCATGCATCCTTTAGAAAAATATAAAAACCAAAATCCTTCTCAGAATTCTGTTCAAGTATGAATTGAATGGTATCCTGCTGTGCAATTTGACTTATCCAAAACTAATGTAGGCATAGGTTTCACATGAGCACAGCATCCATCTTGCAAAATAGTAATTGGAAGCTAATAAACCCTAATCAACTACACTTGGTCAAGCAACTGGCATCCCACCATGACTGAAACAAAAAAAAAGCTCATTTTTTTTCTGAGAAAAGCAATATATTTATAGGCATTCTGTTTTTGTATCTATTATTTAGGACTCATTTTAAAGATGTAATTAAAACCCCCAACATCCCCAGTGTCCTACATAAGATAGGATCTGCATCCTACCTGGTCAGATCAATAACAGACTGAATTAGAGCAGATTCTTCCTCCACTCCTGGTATTTTGACTCCATAGCCCTGAAATCTAATTCTTTCCTTTCTATAATGAGATAGTTATTAAATTAACCAACATCTCTACAACTCTGCACCCTACATTATTAGAGATGAGCATTTTACATTGCAAAATCTTATGCCAAACTATTACCATAATAGAGAAGGTTCTTGGCAGCATACCCAATGTTTATAGAGACTACAAATCTAATAGTGATAGTCCCTGAGATATAAATGTTTTTGGTCCTACAATAGGTGGATCATTTTCAGGTAGGCATTAACTTGCACCCTGGCTGCAGATCTTTTGCCCATGCTAGCCAATTATAAATTTAGTTCTTCTCCCACACCCATAACCTATCCTAAATTCCTCAAAATAGGTCAAAATAGATTATTTTGGTGCTAATGTTAAAAAGGAGACTATGCAACTCAGAACCTCTTGAAACTGTCCATCAAGGAGAAAGAAAGGGAGCCAATTCTCAACAACAGGGATAGCAAAGGTTACTTAAAATCACTTAACATAGAGTGACTAATTATATAGATGTGGTGCCAGGGGCATGTATC
>JANHZU010000001.1:1183394-1204500 GCA_032468055.1 Acrochordus granulatus
GAGAGGCTCTTCTTCTGGTGTCCTATCTTTTAGCCTTTTGTTGTTGTCCATGGGGTTTTCTTGGCAGGGATACTGGAATGGGTTGCCATTTCCTTCTCTAGAGAGGCCTAAAATGTTCCCTGTGATAAGTTGGAAATTTGCTGTGGATCTTTGGGAAAAATCCACTGAAAAATGAGAGTTTTTAATGTATTTATTTTATTTAATAAATTCCTGCTCTGGGGAGAGTTAGGATGGAGAATATCTCTGCAGAGAATATTGGAATCTTTATACAGAGTGTAATTAATTTTTCCAACCAGCATTCATATGTGTTTGGTTTTGCTTAATTACAGAAACTCAGGCATTAGCAGATGTTGCAAGAAGAAGGTTGATCGTAAGTCTGGACAAGCATATTACCTCCTGATAAGATTTTTTTTTTGCAAATCTCCAAGACTGATTGGCAGTCTACCCTGGTGTTTGTACAGTGAAGAGCAGTTTCAAATGCATAATTCCGAATCATACATCTAGAAGCCAACAAGTTGAAGAAAGCTGATTTATGAGAAATAAATCCCTTTGCTTCTTTACCAATGATACTTAATAAAGTAAATAAAAAACAAATAAAATCCTGGCAATTATTTTGTCAAGTGAATACTTTTCTTTGGCCTAGAAAGTACTATGCCAATTTCCTTTACCCTGTTTCCCTTAGTCCACATCTTGACCAGACTAATCTAATACAATAAGATCAGGCATTTGAACACCTTCAGATTCTTAGTAATTATACATCCAAAGCAAAAACACCATTTACTTCCCTGTGGCACATTTCAAGGCTGAACAGTACCCTTGTTATGTATTTCTGACGTCTTGCAAAGTTATCTTACCTGCCTTAACTGCAGCTCTTGCGGAGTTTATCTTGTTTACATGTTACAGCGAGTAACATAATTTAGAAAGTTGCATTGTAAAAGGAAAATTGTATGACACTGACTGAAACAAATGTAAAAAGAATGGATAGTAAAGTTCAGCCAATAGTTAACTCAGCCCCACCGTAACTATAGAAATGACCATTCTGTATCATTGCCATAACAAATAGGTAAAGTTAGAGCTTATATTTTCCCCTGAGCTTCATTTTGTTCCAATGGCTATGTTCACATGACATTTGGAACTATGAACTAGCTGACTAGGAATATAGTGTGCAAAGCAGTCTTGGGATTTGATTCATGGTTGTATGAAACAGATAACTGGGTCAATTATAATTAATTATAGGTAATCCTATCATGCAGATGCCATAAATTATTCCTAAATTGGAAAAGATATTTAAGAATATTTGGACAAATAAACTAAAAATGGGGAACATTTAGACTGAGGCCCAAGGCTCTCCAAATATAAGATGCAATCCCCATTAGCCTTACTATTAGCCTTCACTCATGGGAGTATGTTTTCGTCAAGTGGTTATGTGTTGCCTATTCATAGCATAATCTATTTTGTGTGGCTTTCTTGTCTAGACATAATCCCTCCCATGATCATGCTCCTACTTTAGATTTATCCTTTCTTGTTGGGCAGGGTGTTCCCATTCCCTATAACTGGCATAAGACTGGTAGTTGGCTATGGAAAGGGTTCTTCTCTTCAGGGCAATTGTTTGCTTTTCTGTGCTGTGTATATGCATCATGCATGAATAGGCTGATTGGGATATGTGTGAGTTGGGTGACTTCTGTTAGTATATAGGATTATTAGGATGACCTGAAATTCATATACAATTGAATTTAGGCAAGTACATAATTCCAAAAATAATGAACTTTAAGGTGTGATTTCAGAGGATTTGGTCAGAGTTATGAAATCTTTGAGACAAAAGAGGTTTTTCCCTCTGCCATAATTCTAGATTTTGATGCTATACGAAACTGTCCCATTTGGATGGTTTACCCAAATGCATAAGAAGTAAATGAAGGATTAATAAGACAGTGGGCAAAAGCAGATCAATAGTTTATTGGGGTGGAATGATCCAGAAATTCCAGCTGATTGTTATGTGTAATTGCATTGCTAACTACTAGTAGCTAATTACTACTAGTACTTGCATTGCTAACTACTTTGCAGGAATCTGTTCCTAATCTGTGTAGAGATGCCAGAGATTGAGACCAGCATTCTTTTCATGCAAAAGCAAAATATTCAGTTATATAATATGTAGTAAGGTGATCTGTATGGTTCTAATTCAAAGAATTAGAACCATTTCAAAGTTACCCTAAAAATCTTCCAGTAAAATACAGCAATTCTTTTCTGAAAATAAATCACAACAATCAGCACAGCAGAATAATCTTTGCCATTCCATTTGGTGGTATGATTATCTTACACATTTTAACAAATTAGTTACTGGCAAAACTTAATAAATCTGGAAAAGAAATGCTTCAGTAAATCCAGAATTCTCTACAGCATACTTCTGAAGTCCTTCCCGCTAATGCCTTGTTAACAATAGTTCTGTGCTATTCCGGCTAAACTGGAGAGGAAGAGATTTCTATGCTCAATTCCTGTAAGGTCAGTGGAGTTAACTTCATGCGAATGCTTCTATGGCCACTAGGAACAGCTCAGTGGGACAACCTGTGCACCTAAAAACCAAGCTGGCAGAACAGCACTTGGGATATAGCTAATAGTTGAGCATCACTTGTTTTAGAAGCCCCCACTTTTTGTCTTAATATTGTGGGTATGCTTTCCCAGTTTGCAGGACAATCCGTAACTCCCCTGACCAGAGCAGCCTGCTTTTATCTGCCTTTTGATCTTGGAAGTAGTTATGGTTAAAAAGTTAGAAACTTCCCCCTACAGTTATAATAAAGAACCTTTGCTTCCTCTCAAAATTTTTAGCCACATAAATGTGGTACAGTTATTAAAGCGTTGGACTGGGATTGAGGAGACAGATATTCTAAACTTTTCTAAGCCATGAAAACTCACAGAATTAGGCCAATTTCTCTCATTCTAAACTCTTTACTTCTTCCAGCTTACTGCATCCTTTGAGTGTTGGCCAGCAGCCTTGTGTAGCATGACCTGATCTCTCCTGGGTAAGAAGAAGCAAGGAAGCACTTGCAAGGTCACTATGAGGACTGTTCTTGGTGGATAAAATTGCTCAGATTCACACTGATACGAACTCATTGTGCAGATCCTACAGAAGTGAGATATAGCCTGCACAGTTATCTGGAGGAGTGGAATTACGTTAATACTGAAGAAGTAATAGGGTCCTAGAGACTGTTAAAGTGTTCACCTGTGTTCTTGATCCATGCCGTTCTTGGTTGAAAAAAAGGCTAGTCCCACTAACTCTGAAATAGGCAATAGCCTGCCACCCTTCTCAAGAAGCCACTGTTTGATCCAACAGAACTGGACATTCTCTCTCTAACCTTCCATTTTTAAGAATGATTGATGAGAAGGCAATCAGCTTGTAGTTCTAAAGCATCCTGGAGGAAGCAGCAGCATTGCTGGTGGTGAAAATTTTTTACCTACTTCTGTTTTCCTTTTTGGACCATATGGGAGCTTTCAAAAAGTGCAAAATAGATGCGCCATTGTCAGTGGTACAAATGCATCACCCAAGTATGAAGGTCAACACCAGTTTGATGACACATAATCAACCAACCAATCTTTTTGAGGATTTGCATGACTAGTGTACATCTTTTTAATGAAAATAAACAATGAAAATCATATTACTGAAACTGACACTTTTCCTTCCAAATGTTGAGGATGTAACCTGGAGGTGCTCTAGCTTCTACCAAGTCTGCTTGGAGGATACCCTGCAGTTTATAGCCTTTTTATTGATTTTATTTTATTGATTACTCCCTAGTACATAAATTGTTATATGACTACTGTGCTGCAACAGATTTCATAGCTACCTACCACTTCAGAAATGAGAGGAAAGGATAATAAGAATTAAAAACAGTGAAGGATAGGAGACACAGTGAAAAGCAGAGCAAACAGCGTAATCCAGTTTATGCCCCCTTCGATATACATTATCCATATTCTATCAATCTCTTCTCTACTACTAGGAAATTTGCAAGTTTGCATTACAGAGGTTACAACAGATTTTTCTTATGCAAGAAATTCTGCATTATTGTAAGACAGCACACATACATAAATATTCAAGGCAGTTTATAATAACCAAACTAAAATACAAAAGAAAACATGACAGTAAAATCAATACAATTTTAATTAAAATCAATTAGCAATTTGAAGCTTGGTGATAGATATGTTTTTGTCATGTCTTAAATACTGACAGAATAGGAGATCAAATCCGCCACCTTGAGATATTTTTTCAAAGCCTTGAAGCCACATAGGAGAAGTCCCTATCTTAGAAAGCAAGACAGCCAACTTCTAGAAGGTTATGTGGAGTGGAAGGCATCTTCAAATGTTCATCATGCTTCTCTCAGTAACTGAGCAGGTTCATAGTGGAAGAAGCAATGACAGAAACAGTCATTTAAATATCACTTCCCATATTTAAATTGCATCCAATAGACAATTAGCAGCCAAAGTCGATCTTTCTGAACAGGAATCATGTAATTCTTCTACCTTGTGCCATTTAGCATTCTGGCTGCTGCAAAATACTGAAGTAAAGAAATTGATACAGTTTTCATCAATTTCA
This sequence comes from Acrochordus granulatus, assembly GCA_032468055.1. Lineage (NCBI taxonomy): Eukaryota > Metazoa > Chordata > Lepidosauria > Squamata > Acrochordidae > Acrochordus > Acrochordus granulatus. The sequence goes on from JANHZU010000001.1 coordinate 1,187,974, forward strand.
ATTTTCAGACACCTTTCAAGAAGCCCATGCTTTATAAAGTGCATGTATGGAAATCATTGCACTGGATAATCAGCTTATAACCAAGCTCTTTATTCACACTTTAATAAGGCAAAGTACACTTTTTTCTATCTAATAATCCATCATCTCTAAGCTTCTGGATCAGCAGGAAAGAATAAGCAAGGGTCGAAAAGTAGAGAGCTTGGTGTGGATAGAGAAGTTCCTAACCATCATGTTTAACATGGCAAAAAGAATGGAGAATGACACAACTGTGAGCATCAGTACAAGGCCAGCTTGTTTTTAGATGCTGCAAGAACACATAGGGAAATTCAGAACCACATTAGCATCTCTATTTTTGGAAAAAGATCAGTTGCATTAGCTAAAGAGCCCTTTAGCCTTCTTCCTTTTGGTCTTGACAGCAGGCACTTGTGCTTTCTGGGCTTGGGAAGATAGAACCTGGAAAGAAGAGGCATTGATCAGAATTAGTAAATCAACCAGCTAATCCATATAGTAGGACTAAAACCAACCCAATGGTAGCCAAATAAAATTTCATCACTTTACTTTTACTTCCATAGTTGACACATAGAATATGCAGTTTCTCTCTGAAATATGAATAGTAATGAACACTAAGTAGCAGCTGGTTATACTACTTAGAAACCACCCACAAATCTTAGTCACAAAGGATGCTTCCATAGGATTCAAGAACCTAGAAAGTGCTGCTGTTTGTAATGTCTCATATTCTCTCCTGGCCTTTTAATAATAATACTAATGTTTTTAATTGTATAATGTTTCTTAATATTGATGTTTTATGGTTTTTTTAATTGTACCCCATCCAAGGTTTTGTCTTGTGAGATGAGCAACCATATTACTATATAATAAATAATCAAATCTCATATTATCCTATGCCTTCCTTCTAATCCTACTATTTTGTACATTGCTAGAACATTGTAGGATAAAGCCAAAAGGAAGCAGGAATCATAGGGCTTAGGCAAACCAGGCCTAAATATATTTTTCATTCCCATAATTTCTCCTTTTCATTGATATGTCTGTTTTCTGTGTAAATCCATGTGTGTTCTAGAGGAACAGGGTTTCTTAAAATACCTTTTCAGAGAAGGGATTGTAGCCCCATGTGCACAATTTCTTTGTGAGCAAGAGGTCCTGATTTCAATTCCTAATATTGCTCATTAAAAAGATAAAGTAGCAGGTGATGGAAGACCTGAAGAGCTGTACAATCTAGTCCCATTCAGTACTGCAACTTTATTGCTCTCCTATGATTCCCTATTAAATCTCCACCCAAGCAGCTAATACAGGCACAGCTAGTATTTAGGAAGCAATACTGAGAAATACAGCAACATCCAATATTCCTATGAGTCTCTCTCACTCCGCACTTTTCCATTCCAAGGTTTCAGGATATATAAAGCAATTAGCAATTTTTGTGCATCTCTAACCACAGCTTTCCACAAGCACATATTTTCAAGACTACAACTCTTACATGCCAGTGTAGCATGATGCCTTATGAGATTATGGAAAACACAGATTACAGAAGTTACCTTATCTACTTACTCGTTCCATCCCATTGTGTACCAGACAGAGTAGCAGCAATTAATACAAGCTTTGGGATAACTGGCAAAGTTCCTGTTTTCCAGCCATGCGTATGCCATGATTTGTTTCCTCAAATTGTAATCACAAGCTAATACTTTGAGGACCCACTTCCTATGTTTATTTAGTAGACATGGACTTACCACTGCATATTCCACATGCTGTGCAGATGGCAACTGGGTCTCTATATTTTCTTCTGCTTTTGGCAAATCTACCAGCTCTTCTGTATGGTCTTGAGAAGTAGCATGGTCAAGGGAATCAACATCTGATGCAGTTAAAGGAAGAAGAAAATAAATGGTGCTGCTGTATAGACTAGTGTGTTGGTTAAAATATCACAGTATAGGAATTAAATAAATAAAAATGCAATCCATATTGTTTTATAATTTGGAATCAGGCAACTAATGTCTTCCAGGTATTTTGAAGTATACTGCCACATTCCCAGATTACTGCTCATGCTTCCTGGAGTTTAAGGGAATTAATTTATTTGAAATACGTACATGCTGCTTTTCATTTATTCCAAATCTAAACCATAGATTAAAGCAGTATAAAATATAAAAATGATATATTCAATTTAAAAAGTGAAAGAAAAGAAGACCAATCTACTCCAGTCTACTGCCCTAAGTTAACTCTATTCAGAAAAGGGTACAGTTGGTAGACCACCAAGCCTGGTCAAAGATGCTCTAGCCACAGAGTCAACTTGGGTCTCCAGTGACAATAAGCATTCTTATTTCTTTCAGTAACTATTGCTTGTGAGGGATTATAATCTTACGCCAAACAGGCAAAGCCCAATTCCCAAACTTGGAAACTAACTACACACAAGGGCCTCTGTCTTGCCAAGATCAAGTTGTCTTCTACTCCATCACTGCATCTACACACAGGTTCAGAACATACTGGAAACATTTGGCCCTAAAACTCCTGTTGTGGCTTCATATATAGTAGTTATTAAATAACACTGGGGACAAACATAGTGCCTTTTAGTGACACACAGCAGCCAAAATGCAGTGACAGATTCATTTACTGTATTTTCCAAGACCACCTCCACAAGTATGAAACACAGTGTCTTCATGTAGGCACTATCAGTGGTGATACTAAACATTGCTGAGAGATCAAGATTAAGAAAGCCATGCGTCCTGCCTCTCTTTTACAGTAGGTCATTTATCATGACACCTATGGTGGATTCTGTCCCAGAGTCACCAGAACCAAGACTGGAAGGCTTGAGATTATCACTGTCCTTAAAAACATCTGCATTTGCATAGATATATAGATCTTAACAAGCATGAAAACAGAGGTACATTGGACTGGACTGCAGAGAAGGTTGATGCAGGATTATCCATAACTCTCTAATTTCCACTCCCTCAAGACCAGAGGAAATGTTTCATTCTTTACATTGACTCAGTGGCAGAGACAGATTCACAGCTGCCATGAAAGCCATGCAATTCTGTGTGAGCCTGAACTTTTTGGCACAAGTTACAGACCAACACCTCTAAAGGATCAAAAGATGGCCTACTCCATCGATCTACTGTAATGCCAAAATCAGTTGCTAAAGAACAACGTGTGATTTTAACACTTTTAACAAGAATCCAGTGTTCATCAGGATAAGGAGCAAACAAGATATATCTTTCTTTTAGTTCTGAAGGCAGATCATACATATTCTGTTTAGAAGTATTTAGCTAAGATGATCTTTTTTCTGAGATGTTTTGCATGCATTATTTCAAACTCCATTCCATTTTATTCCTGCTTTTACCTTTGAGTGCCTATTTATTTTTGTATTTTATTTATTTATATCCCGCCTTTATTATTTCTAAACAACTCAAGATGGCAAACATATTTAATATACCTTCCTTCTCCTATTTTCCCCACAATAACAATCCTGTTAGGTGAGTTGGGGTGAGAGAGAGTGATTGGCCCAAAGTCACCCAGCTGCCTTTCATGGCTATGGAGGGATTAGAACTCATGACCTCCTGGGTCCTAATCTCTGTGTTATATATGTTTAAATCACAGAAAAATGTATATATTTTATATAAATTTTATCCTAACACAAATATTTTTCATATGTATCTTAATTAATGATAAAATTGCCTTGCTAGGTGGCAACACCTAGCCAACTTTGACTGACCCCAAAAGGAGAACCAGGATCAGATTTGGCGAGTACTTGGATGGGAGACCAGCACCAAACTCTAGGGCTGTAAGATAGATTGAGAAACTGAAGCATCTACAAATAAGGCAGTGTCATACAATTCAATATTATCTAAGAATATTACTTGGATGTGAGCATGATTTCACCAGGAACTGAGCTTGAGTGGAAGGATACATTTTTAATATTAATTTGCAAAAGCTGCATTGCAAACTTCATACAAATGTGGAACTATTATTATGGTATATGCATTCTGATTCATACACTGGTTTTGGTTATGAAAATCAAGTTAGGTCACTTCCAAACATGTACTGAATAAACTCCTTAAGCATTCTAACCAGGACTGTATGTCACATGCACAAATCTAAACTTTGAGTTTAACAAAGTTTAGTAAAGCAAAAAGGTGTTGAACATATATCTGGCAACAGAACATTTTCATGCCAGAGAGGGCTTTATAGTATGCTGACTTGGAAGTCATCAAAATGGTAGTCAGAATAATTTAAGCAAGGACAAGGAGCTTGGTTCTCTTCACTTGTTTGGGATTATAACAACAGGTAATCCTTTAGTTACAGCCATAACAGAGCCTGCCCATCATGATTGTAACTTGTGATGGTCATAAAGTGAATCAGTTATGTCACCAACATGACATGAAATACGATTTTATAATTGTTTTTGTGGTGGTTGTTAATCAGTAGTTCGCTATGGTACAGTTTTGTTGAAAATTGGAAGTAAACGCTGGTTCTTGGCAAAACTGTCATAAAATGCAACCATGTGACTGTGTAATGCTGTAAACAGCCATAAATGTAGCCAGTTGCCAAGTGCCTGAAGTGCAGTTGCATGGGGGAGGTGCAACCATTTGAATTTCTAATATGGGTCATAAGTAGTCCCCAGGTAGGTCCACCAGAACTTTGAACGATCATTAAGTGACCAGCCATAAATCCTGTATCACTTTTTCATAAGGACCTGTATCACAATTTGGAAGATGTCAAATTAGCTGCCCTTGAACCAGAATATCTACCACCAAGAGATGGATAGAAATTGTACGGTGAAACAGAGAACAGGAAGAAAACTAGGAGCATCAAAGGTTATTTAGTTCTCTTGAAAGATGACTTTCTTTCAGTTAGCCAGATGATGGCCCAAAATCAACTTAATTTATTTATTTCTGCCTCTGTGGTCCTTTGAGAGAAATACACTTATCTTCTAAAGGGATGATGGCAGAGCAGACATGCCTTTCCCACACCTGACTCACTCACCTGGCCAGTCCCATTTGCAAGCTGCTCTGACTTGTTGCTGGGTCACTGCCACATAGAGCGATTTTAGGTTAGAAGTGAACAAGTGGCCATCACCCAGGCAGCAGGCTTGGGGCAAAGTCTGAAAAAGAAAAGAAGAGATAGCATGCAGGGTGGAGGCTACAAACTGGATTATAGAACACAGGAAATAAGTGCACTATATTTCATCTACAGCTGACAAAAATGTTGTTGCTGAAACCTTGCTGGCATTGCTGTAGTACTAGTGTCTGTAATAAGAAGGGCGATTCAGGAGTGACTTTGCAATATGTAAGAGTCAAGATCAGATACAGGTCCTACCTAATTCCAGAGAACATCTATGTTCCACACGTAGTATGTGCCCTATTATTTCCACTTTCAAGGAACTCTGGTATCATGAAAAGGAAATTATCTTTTGGAGTTTGCAATCTTGAATAGCAGGCTGCCAGTCAAAGTAGTGAACCAGAGAATAAAAACAGAGTAGTACAGTATAAAATAGCTTCTTTTGTTTAATCTTGTAATCAGTATAATGGCTCCTATTGTCAAACAGTCTATTCTCTATTTGTAGACAAACTTATTGTACTTCAAAGAGCTTTCCACTTCTTATATAGAAATGGAAGTAAAGCTTACGTTGGGAAATGTTTAGCTTCTCCAATTCCAGAAAGAGGACCACTGCGTTAGGAGCAGGAGCCCCCAAGTGCTGAAAGACACATTTCTCCACCAATAAATGCTAAGAAACTGTTTTTCCCCCAGGCAAGACATAAGGGTAAGGACAGGTATTCTGTTGCATCCTGGCATAGGCACTGGGACCCAAGGTTCACTCCACCCCCATTCTGGACAGAGGGACCCCAGAATCCTGCTAGCTGCCTCTGTTTCAAAGGTTTCCAGAGACAACACCTCCATGTGCTGTGGCTGCTCCACACCCAAACAGGCAGGAGAACAAAGTATAACAGATAACAGGCCAGTTCCTCTCCAAGCACTGAGGTGCTCAAGGCCGGAGTCCAAAGTTTTGCCTGTTACCCACTCCTACTGCAGTCTGCAGAAATGGCACAAGGGTCCTTGCTGATACTATACGGGGAAGTCTGGCAGGATGGTGTGGCAGAAGAGAGTGAAATCATATACTTTACATCAAGGGTGGCCAACTTTGGCAACTTCAAGATGTGTGGACTTCAACTCTCAGAATTCCTCAGCCAGCTATGAAGACCACATAACTTAAAGTTGCCAAGGTTGGACACGCCTGCCTTACATTATGATGACTCCCATCTTCTTTTCAGAGGCTTTAGGGCAGACTAACTGGGCCTCAAGTTTCCCTCTGGACTGTATGTCTGAAAGTATTTCCAGTATTTCTATGCAGTAGCTCTTCTTGGTTGATCCTCTTCAGGGTCTTTCAAACTAAAAATGCCCGGTATTTGAACCTGGGACTTTCTACAGTGCTAAGCAGGAGCTCCAGTTCAGACCACTCCCTTCCATGGGTAAAAGAGGATTTTCTTTTAAATAGAAATGTTTTTTCTCATCTTCTCTTGCCCAGGTACTTCTAGAAAAAATGGCCCAGGTATTCCAGGGAGAAAGAAAGTTAAATGAAGGTTATTAAATTAAGGTTTAGTGAAGATTATTTATACACATACTGACATGCATATGCAAATATTTGCACACCATATCCCTTGGGTGTCTGTCCACCACTCACAAACTTATAAAAAAATAAAAAGAAATGGAAAAGGAGATCCTAAATATGCTGCCATGAATTTTCTTTCTTTCGCATCTTATAATACCTTATATTTAACTAGTGATTTTTCCCTTGCCACACAGACTTAGATAAATCCTTTTGTAGGTATCAGTTGTCAAAATCAATATTGTCTGAAACAAAAGCATGATTCTAGGCAAAACATTCATTTTTATCACAGAAATTTTCCCCACAATGTCAACTGTAATTTCTCCCATCTTAACATGACTTTTTATACTTCATTCCATGTCTTAATATAATTCTTTGGTATCAAATTTTTTAAATTTTTCCCATTGATGTTCCTATTCTCTTTAAAGGATCCTCCAAAACAACATGGTTATTTGCAAATGTGCTAAAGGTTTCTTTTAAAATCTTTACTCCCACAATTTTCTCATCTTGCCTTATATTTCTATTCAATATTTTAAGACTAAAATAAACAAGAGAAGACAGCAGCATCCCTATCTTGTTCCTTTTTGTATCTCATACGGTTTTGTTAGATCTCCATTAACAATTAATTGAATTTTCTGTGACATATAAATCAACCTTACCCATCTAATAAAATTCTCTCCAAAGTTTATATCTTTCAAAATTTTGGTTTATGTTTGATCACACTTAAATTCAATTAATATAATGGAAAACACAAGACTAAAATCATCAGAAATAAAATATGATATACATATTTTAAATCATCAGAAATAAAATATGATATACTCCTTCTAATCTTCACAAAAGACTGATGCATGTTCAGCAAAAATAATGTTCATCAATTAGAAATAGAACGTTTGTGCAGGAATCAGTTGCAGAAAATAAATGATGTTTAAAACAACAATGCAATCTTATCCATGTAATAAAACTCAGAACCTCAGCAATTTCAGGGGCATTGTGCCTCTTTATTTAAATAGAATGGACTATAAAACAAACCAGCAGAACTAGTACACCTGTTTATGCTTCCTCTAAGCAGTAAAATAGGAAAGCAAAATATAAAATGAGTGCAATACAAAGAATGAGAAAATGAAGACCACCACTGTGTTTTCTTCCTATAAACCTAAGACTTGATTCTCTTCCTTGACATGGCCAAGCTGACTTGCACCTTTATAGGCACATAGATTAATCTATTGATTCTTCTGCAGGAAAAGTAGTAATAGCTGAGCAAGAGACTGGATGTGATAACCCTTTGGCCCTTGGTTACTCTACTGTAAGGATCAGAAATCCATAAGGATTTGCTCACAGCCGCTGAGAATCAGCTCTCTCATTCTATCCAGACTGCAATTATTTTATTCATAGTCAATAAAAAAATGGGAAAAGCAGTACTGGGGTACAATTTCAAAAATGACAGAATGATCTCAGTTTGAATCCAAGGCAAACTATTCAACAGCACAGTAATCCAAGTCTATGCTCCAACCACTGAAGCCAAAAAGGCTGAAGTTGATTGGTTCTATGAAAGTCTACAACACCTTCTAGAACTCACACCAAAAAAAGATGTCCTTTTCATTATTGGGGATTGGAATGCTAAAGTAGGAAGTCAAAGGATAACTGGAATAATAGGCAAGTTTCACCTTGGAATACAAAATGAAGCTGGGTAAAGGCTAACAAAATTTTGTCAAGAGAATATGCTGGTCATTACACTTTTCTAACAACCCAAGAGGCAACTCTACACATAGACATCATCAGATGGTCAACACTGAAATCAGATTAATTATATTCTTTGCAGCCAAGAAGCTTCTTTGGAGAAGCTCTATACAGTCAATAAAACAAGACCAGGAGCTGACTGTGTCTCAGATCATGAGCTTTTGATTGCAAAATTGAGGCTGAAATTGAAGAATGTAGGGAAAACCACTAGGCCGTTCAGATATAACTTCAATCATATCCCTTATGAATATAAAGTGGAAGGGAGGAATATATTTAAGGGATTAGATCTAGTAGACAGAGTGCCTAAAGAACTATGGACAGAGACATGTAACTTTGCACAAGAGTTAGCTACTAAAACCATCGCAAAGAAAAATAAATGCAAGAAAGCAAAGTGGCTGTCTGATGAAGCTTTACAAATAGCTGAGGAAGGAAGGAAAGTACAAGTCATGGGAGAAACGGAAAGATATACCAAACTGAATGCAGATTTCCAGAGAATAGCAAGGAGAAATAAGAAGGTCTTCTTAAATGAACAGTGCAAAGAAATCAAGGAAAATAATAGACTGGAAAAGACTGGAGATCTCTTCAAGAAAACTGGAGATATCAAAGGCACATATTCGCTAAAATGGACATGATAAAGGACAAAAATGATAAGGACCTAACAGAAGCAGAAGAGATTAAGAAGAGGTGGCAAATAAACAGAAGACCTATACAAGAAAGATCTAAACGTCCCTGATAACCACAATGGTGTGGTCGCTGACCTAGAGCCAGACATCCTGGACTGTCAAATCAAGTGGGCCTTAGAAAACTTTACTAACAACAAAGCTAACAACAAGATGATGTAATTCCAGCTGAACTATTTAAAATCCTAAAATATGATGCTGTTAAAGTGCTATACTCAATATGCCAGCAAATTTGGAAAACCCAACAGTGGCCACAGGATTGGAAAAGGTCAGTTTACATTCCAATTCCAAAGAAGGGCAGTGCAAAAGAATGTTCAAACTACCGTACAGTTGTGCACATTTTACAATATGTGAACTGAGAACTACAAGAAGTACAAGCTGGATTTCAAAGAGGCAGAGGAACTACAGATCAAATTGCCAACATTTGCTGGACCATGGAGAAAGCAAGGAACTTCCAGAAAAACATCTACTTCTGCTTCAATGACTACATTAAAACCTGTGGCAAATTCTTAAAGAGATGGATATACTAAACAACCTCACCTATCTCCTGAGAAACCTGTATGTGGGTCAAGAAGCAACAGTTAGAATCAGACATAGAACAACGGATTGGTTCAAAATTTGAAAAGGAGTACAAGGCTGTATATTGTCACCCTGCTTATTTAACTTATATGCAGAGTACATCATGCAAAATGCCAGGCTGGCTGAATCACTAGCCAGATATAAGATTGACAGGAGAAATATCAACAATCTCAGATATACAGACAATATCACTATTTGCATGATGGTACAAAGTAAAGAGGAATTAAAGAGCCTCTTGATGAGGGGGGAAGAAGAGAATGCAAAAGCTGGCTTGAAACTCAACATTAAAAAAGCTAAGATCATGGCATCCAGTCCCATCACTTACTGGAGAATAGAAGGGGAAGAAATGGAAGCAGTGACAGATTTTACCTTTTTGGGGTCCAAGATCACTGCAAACAGTGACTGCAGTCATGAAATTAAAAGGTGCTTGCTCCTTGGGAAGAAAACTATGGCAATCCTAGGCAGCCTATTAAAAAGCAGAGACATCACCTTGCCAACAAAGGTCTGTGTAGTCAAAGCTACGGTTTTCCCAGGAGTAATATATGGTTGTGGGAACTGAACCATCAGGAAGGCTGAGCACTGAAGAATTGATGCCTTTGAAATGTGGTGCTGGAGACACTTGAGAGTCCCTTGGACTGCAAGGAGATCAAATCCGTCAAGGAAATCAACTCTGATTGTTTATTGGAAGGACAGATACTGAAGCTGAAATACTTTGGCCACCTAATGCGAAGAGAGGATTCATTGGAAAAGACCGTGATGCTGGGAAAGATTGAAGGCAAAAGGAGAATGGGACAGCAGAGGATGAGATGGTTAGATAGTATCATAGATGCAATGGGCGTGGATTTGGGCAGACTCTGGGAGGCAGTGCAGGACAGGGAGGCCTGGTGTGCTGCAGTCCATGGGGCTGCAAAAAGTTGGACATGACTGAGCAACTGAACAATAAGATAGCTTATTTTAAGAGTTCATCTTAACCTAACAAGAGAAATGGAAATGAGACAAAACACCTTCTTTCCCTTTCCATATCCACATAGAAGTTATGTCTGCTATATCTCTCCAGTTCTTCTTAAGATAACTATTCCTTCTTTGGAAGGAAAAAGGGAGTTTCAAATCCCAACTACACACTTTCAGTAATCTCACCACAAATACAGTAATAATTAGTTTCTGGAACAATAGCAGATCATTGATGGCAGTTGCCTTTCTCTGCTTCATCTTCCAAAGATGCCATTTAGTCCAAGGTTTCCAGGGCCATTTATCAATTACTGCTGGGATGATATGATCAATGATGTTTTGAGTTATTTAATGTTATCAAACTGCATTTCTAATTTCCCCTGCAGCTTAGGTTTCCTGTTAGAAATGCAGTGAGGTAGGTTTTTTCCTTCAAAATCCTAATTTACCCCCCTCAAAATTCTATTTCCATCTCTGCCAAGATCAGATTTTGGAGAGATCATTTCTGGTTATCAGTCTTTGCTGAAATAGTAAAGTTATCAAGCAGGGGGGGGAGATAAAAAATTAAGGAAATATGCCAAGTAAGAGCACAAGTCATTCCTTTGCCCAGAGCTGCTGCAATATGGGCTACATATTCTGCCTATGTTATGACTACATGGCAACAAGGCCAAGCACGTATCAGATGATGGTAGCTCAAAGCTGAAGTGGGGAAGAGAAGAAGGAAATTTATAGTATGCCAATCAGAAGCTCAAATGTCTTCAGGGCATGGAGGCAAAGATGAGCATAGGTCCTATAAAGTCCCTATTCCTTCAAGAAAAAAAAACAAAACAAAACTAGATTCTAGACCTAGTGTGGTCAGAAAAGGAGACTAAACTAAAGAAGAGATAGAGCAAACAGTCTTGTAAGATAAAGAGTCTGTGGAAAAAAGCTTGATTGCTCAACTCAGTTTGAAAGAAGGAAGAATTAATGCACAACTTTGGATTTCTGCTCTAGTAAAATGACCAATTATTGATTTCTGGACACAGACAGATTAGGCCTCAGGAGTCATCATCTCTAATCTGAATGTCCCACCAAGCCTTCTTAGATGCACTTAAGTAGACGCTGGGAAGGGAGATGGAGCATCTGGAAAAACTCCCCCTTTAACCACAAGCTTCTGGCACTCATCCTAACATTTAAATATAGTCCCTAAAACTAAACTTTGGCTCAAATTAAGTCTTGCCTCTGTTTAGAGGTAGAGAAGCAAAGTATATTTCATCCAGAGAAAGGAAGGAAGAGCCACAAAAAACAGGGCTTACATTTTTTGGCACAAGCTTAAATAAAGGGCAGGACCAAAAAACCCCAAATAGGATTTCTTAGCCAATGGGGAATTTATACTTCCATCCCAAACTGATTACAGGTAGGCTATGTTCTTACTTTTCTCCTCCTCATCAATATTCTCCATGAGATGTAAGGTTGTTTTTGCTTATTCTCTCTGGATTTTCAGTGTTAGTAGAAGTGTTAGAAGTCAACGAAACCACTTTTAATTAAAAAAAAGTTTTAAAAAACTTAAGCTTATGGTCCTTAAAAATGGTGACAGGTCATCCAAGTGGTCTTGCTTTTGTTTTAATCTTCTCTTAAAAGATTTCTAGAAGGATAAGAGAGTGTTTTCCTCAGCAAACCTATTTCTCAGACTTGCAATAGCTGCAGTGATGAAATAACATTAGATCCAGGGTACTTAGATTCTGAGCTGGTCATGAAAGCATAAACAGAACACTGAAGAATAAGTGAACTTCATTCAAGATTTCCCAAATTCTTTTAAAAACCTGGTAGTAACTAACAAAAGAATTTGGTAAGAGGAATCTGAATACTATTTTTAACTATACCATGTCAGTGTCTTTTTACCATACCAATGCTCAATCAAAAGAGGCATCTTTTGGCCATTAGAACAAATGGATATGCACAAATAGCTGAAATAGAAAGTAATCAATATATGCTGCTTTAAAAACTACTGGCTTGTACTCCATCTGTAGGCTTAAGCAGACTCTCTTCATACTTTCTTGTTGCTGTCTATCAAATGGATATTCTGGCTGTAGCTGAAATATTGGCCTCAAAAGATGGTTTGTTCAAACTCTTCTGTTGACTCTTCCGATAGGGCAGTACTCTCTATAGGGCAGTACTCCTCAACTCCGGTCCTTCAGATGTTTTGGACTATGACTCCCAGAGTCCCAGCCCGCATAACTAGTAGCAACAGAGGGCAGAAGGTATCATTCAAAATACTATATAATGAGGAATATAGATTGGGAAAGGCATCATGACTAGGATGTTGAGGGAATATGTTGCATCCATCTGGTGGCCTATTTTATTTCCTAAGGTGGACAAGCAATTCTAAGTCATTTGCAAACATTAAGTGTGAGGACAAGATGTCTCCCTGACGGTTTGTCTTAGCACGAAATATGCAGAAATTCCATTTAACTATCTATCAGCAATTACAGAAGAGACTTTTATGAGTAGAAACGGAGTGCAGCAGATAGAAATATTTGGAATATTTCTATCTGCAGATTTGGAAAGTCAAAGAAAGATGCAACAAGTACGCTTAGTGGCAGTGTAGAGCACTCCCAGTTTTTAAAAATAGTATAAATATGAAATTCTGGATGTTCAGACTTACAGTAGAGTGGGAAGGCATGTTAGAGATTATCTAGTCCAATTCCCTGCTCAATGCAAGTCCCTGCAATTCTGACTGATGGCTGCCCAGCCTCTGAAGAGCCCTAGCAAAGGAGAGCTTACTATTTCATATGGTTGCTTGCTTCACTGTCCAACAGTTTGTGCAGTCAAGACATTCCTCCTGACAACTGGCTGGACTCTACTCTCTTGAAGTCTGCTATCATAGCCTTCTCTTCTACAGGTGAAACATATCCAGATCTTTTAACCATTCCTCACAGGGTTTGATTTCCACATCCTTCACCATCACAATAGCCCTCCTCTGAATCTATTACAATTTGTCATTGTTCTTTCTGAACAATGATGCCCAGAACTTGACATAGTATTCCAAATGGGATTTGACTAGGGCAGACTAGAGTAGAACAATTACTCTCTGTGATCTGGACTCTATTGTTCATGTTAATGCATCCCAAGATGACATGTATCTTTTTAAGTGGTTGCATTATGCTGCTGGTTCATGTTAAACTTATGGCCAAATTTTTTCACCTGTACTACTCCAAGCCAAGTCTCTTCCATCCTGTTAGTTCTTCAGGATAATCTAGACAAAAAGCACAACTATGAGTACTAATTCTGTTTTTATTGTAAGGTTACATTAACAGAATCTCACAAGACTGAAAGTATTTATCCCCTTTTCTTTTTAGTCTCTGGAAAACCAGGGAGCATCCCTTCTGAAATGCTTCCCATACCTCCTCTCCTTCTGTGCACTGAGATATATTTTACATGCTGTTTGTCCAGTCTGTGGCTTTTCTGAATGTTGCCCAGAATCATTCCCATAAGCCATTACACATCCCTATTCTTCTGTCTTACATTTTTCTATCCAGATACAGAATTTTACATTGCTCCCTGTTAAATCACAACCTATTAACTTCAGCTCAAGTTCATCTGGATGCTTCACATGTTTTTTTCTCTGTTCTCCAAAGTATTAGCTCCCTCTCTTAGTTGTCTGTCATTTTTAACCTGAAAGGCATCTCCTCAGTGTCCTCATCCAAATTATTAATAAAAATAATGAGTAGCACAGGCCTAGGGCAGAGCCCAGTGGCCCTCCATTTGATACTTTCCTCTAAACTGAAGTAGAAATCACTGATCACTCTTCAAAAACTGTGAGTCTCATCTAACAGTGGTATCATTCAGCCCATTTTTTACCATTTTATCAAGAATATCATGAGAGACTCTGCCATCTAATTACCCTATACTGATGATTAGTTGCAGGATAGAAGACTCTCTTGTTCTTTCTTCTCCTTTTTCACAAATTAAGTTTTCAGCCAGAGAAAAGAAAGTGTTGAAGCTCAGATGCTTAGAAGATTCCTAACAAAAATCAGGAGAAGTGAAAATTTCCATTACTACTTTCGTATTACTACTACAATCTTGTTTGAAAGACTCGATATTTGACAAAAAAAGGCCTTGTCTGTATTCTCTGCCTACTCAAGATGCATTGTAAATTCCCACAACCATATCACTTTTCTTTTTTATTCTTACCCAAAGATATATATAATAGCCATGTTTCCTGAATTCCTGAAATATATTTTTATTTACATATAATGCAACACCTCTATCCTTCCTGCCATGTCTGTTCCTTTTAAATAAGTCAAACATGCCAGTTATGAATATTAAACTATTAAATTTCAGTATTTAAAATTTATTTATTTATATGCTGCTCATATCACTATTGAAAGTGACTCTGGGCAGTTTACAATGCCTATCATGTCACCTTTGTCTTCTTGAGTTAGGATTTTTAGTTTTCCTGTCTGTTTACCACATTGTAGATAGGTATAGAAATGCCCTTGATCAATTTTATCTGGCTTTGGAAAAGCTAGACATGCTTAGTATTTGAATAGGGAAGCCACCAGGGAATTCTAAGGCTATAGGCTAGAATGGAAAATAAAAACAAGCCAGAATATGTCCATGAAGTCACTGGGAATCAAACTCAACATGAAAGAGATTTTACTTTTACCTAATCATCTTTGAAAAAAGTCAGATCTA
Source organism: Acrochordus granulatus (assembly GCA_032468055.1). NCBI lineage: Eukaryota > Metazoa > Chordata > Lepidosauria > Squamata > Acrochordidae > Acrochordus > Acrochordus granulatus. The sequence goes on from JANHZU010000001.1 coordinate 1,203,199, forward strand.
TCAGACTACACAATTTCCATTTATCTAGTATCAAGAAAGCTTTTTTACATTTTGGGCAAAGTACAGCATATCTCTGGCAATTTATGCTGACTGACATTCAAGCAAACTATACGCTAACTACATTTTTTAAAAATTAAAATTAGTACTCATAAACAAATAGCAACATTTTCTGCTAGATCTCAACATATGGATAATTGGAGCACACTATGAACAAGATCATATGTATATCAAACTTCATTTCCCTCTGAAATCCAAGGCCTAATTAGAACATGTAGATAGGCCAACAATGACTACTGGATAATATGAATTTATTTTTCAGGAAATGATCTAGGAGGGACCACTTCCTACATAGTAAAGTTAGTTTATTGCACTAGAAACTAAATTAATGACATTTATCTGGCCAGGAAGAAATATTTGGAAGTAAAGACATCACTCTGTTGACTAGAAGGCAAGATTAAAGAAAGGTAATTATATCTATGTTTGCATCTTAGTTGACCAAGGGTTAGCCTGCTAAGCAAATCAACGGAAAGAAAAAAATAGCCTTTGAAGAAAGCAAATATGGATATCCTTTGGATAAGAGCTGCAGCTTGCAACTATGGTCCAGGCAACATGAAATTCCTCAAAGTTTTTTGAATGATTTTTTATTAAGATGAATACCGTCAGAAAACTTGTCTTTGAGAAAACAATTTTATTACCAATTGTAATATTTTCCATACAACATATGGCTGTGAAAGGATACATAGTCTATTCTAGATCAGACTAAATATACTGAGGATCTTGACAAGGCTCAACAGGCTGGCTTGTACCCATGGGAATTGACAGCATAGCCTGAACATACTCCCAAATACTAGAATTGTTTGGATGACAGCTAAATGGGGAAGAAGTTTGCTGAGAGTAAAGCGAACTACTGGATTAAAGACATTGGGGAATAAATACAGAACAATCTCTATTTTTATTTCATATTATGGTGTCATCATAAATATAACATCTCCCTAAACTTGATACCCTTCAGATTTGTTGGAGCAAAACTTTCCTGATCCGCATGGACAATTCTGAATGGGAATCAGCTGATACATACATTTGCCTAGGGGAACTCCCAATTAATTTTATAGACTTCATTGCATATTGTACTAACGCTTAATCTCAGACAATAATTTGCTCAGCTAAGAATTCTATCACATCTGAAGATCGCTGTTCGAAAACAAATGGAGCTCAGCAAGTTTATTAACTCACATCCGAAAGAAATGGATGTTACATTATTAATAATAAAATGATAGGATAATGACATTGCCATGATTATTA
>JANHZU010000001.1:1278121-1288957 GCA_032468055.1 Acrochordus granulatus
ATCTGCCACTGCTTTCATTTCTTCCCCTTCTATTTGCCAGGAAGTGATGGGACCGGTTGCCATGATCTTTGTTTTTTAATGTTATTTTATATTTTATATTCTTATGCTTCTGTCCTTTTTATCCAGAGACCTGTGACTTTGCCTATTTTTAAAACCGTTATATGAAATACTCTTTTTTAAAGAGTCTTTTGGAATGCCTTATATTCAATCTAATGTTATTTTGCTAAAGGTAGAACAATTTTTCACTAAATTAGCACTTACATAGAGCTGTATCAAAATCTGTAAGAGAACCCAGATATCAACTGAAGACAAACTAGGAATTCATTTAGGAAGCTGTACACCAGATGAAAAAGAAAAGAGGAAGTTGTTGACAAACTCTTTGAAAGAACAGTTTCCTGCAGAGAAAGTTAACAACAGCTGGGATGCTCAGTAAATGTTTCCTCATCATCATGTATTAAAAACAAGTACTGCAAGAGCATTGATTCAATTCATGAAGATATGAATTCAAACCATTCAATTTTGTTTACTTTAGAAAATAAGCATACATTCATCTGAGGGAAAACACTTCTTTTGAAAATTCAGTTCTGAAAATCATCTGTTGAAAATTAAAGCTTGCTTTTTTACCTTGTAGGATGAAGCCAAAACTGCACTTCATAGTTCACTGCAGTGTCAATGCACAGCTGGCCAGCAGGAAGCATTTTGAACACAATACAGATGTCTGTTCAATTTGTCATACACCTGATACATACCTCTAGACTTTTTAAAACACTAATTTCCTAATGAAGGCCAGGGAATCTTCAGAAGAGACACAACCCAACATGCACTGTGCTATGTATATCAAAAAGGAATAAAAGCTAAATAGTCATTTGATAGATTTCATTTAAGATACTGAATTGTTGCTTAAAACTTCATTTTTAAGTCTTGACAATGAAATTAAAACTAGACTGGGCAACTAAAGCAGTCATAACAGGAAGAGGCTTGTTAACAAGCTTTATGTCTTACTCTTCCTGTCCTACTATAATCCTAAATACAATTTTTCACAATGCTCCCATCTGTGCAATAGCCAACTACTGTATCTCACATCAGTATAGGAGAAATATGCAAAATGAGAGTGTTATGGAAAAACAGGAAATAGCTCTCAAAAACAAAAGCTGTGCATCCAGCAGCACTTACTCATCAACAAAGATGTCAGAAGTTGAAGACGTAACTAATAACTTGCATTATTGGGATGTTCAGATGAAATTGGAATTATAAAATTAATTAATGCAATTTCTATATTAAATTAAATGCTGCCATAAACAAAAAAGGGAAATAACTAATTACACTGTTATTTATTGCATTTAATTACACAGTTGTTCTTTATTTTGTTCTACCTTCCTTCCAAGACAGAATTCAAGACATGATAGACAGGTTGCACAGGAAGTCTCCTATGCAGACTTATACTGTATCTGCTAATCTTACATAAGACTGCTTCATATATTTTAAAAATCATATCCTGGATCAAAAACATAATGGAACGACACCTAAAAGTAAATTCCAAATAACAATAAAAATAATACCTGCCTCAGGCAGTATACATTCTAAATTCTCATCTACTGACACTGCAAGATTCAAAGATAGATCTATATATAGTGGAACCTTGGATTGCGAGCACCTCAGTGCACGAGGTTTTCGCAAGACAAGCAAAAATTGTTAATAAAATCTATTTTGGTTGACCAGTGGTGACTCGCAAGACAAGCACTGTGCCATGAGCTGGCACAGGAAATCTTACAACAGAGCCGACGGTTCTCCTCTCTCGCTGTGTACGACGGTTCTCCTCTCTCGCTGTGTAAACAGCATAAATTAAGTGAAAGGCATTCAAGAGAAGGAACTGCTGAGACTTCAGACTCCAGATTCTCCCTCCAGGCAATTCCCTCCCCCTCCTCTTGTCAGCCGGGACTATTCTCAAAGTGTGCGCGCTTTGTCCTACAATGGGCACACAAAAACACACAAACCCTTGTGAGCACACACAAACCCTCGCTGCCCGGAACCATCCAGACCATCCCCTGCTGCCCAACTCTTGTCCCCTCATACCACGGAGGCAGGTTAAGACAAGAAACATTTCCAAACCACCCAGGAAATACCCCTGGAAAGACGCTGCTGAGGGAAAGGGGAAAAGGCCATTTTGCCTCGAGCGGTGGCAACAATGGATCGTCCAAGCCAGCAGGGGGCACCAGAGAGCTGCCGGCCTAGCAGCTGAGGCCAGAAGCTGCCTCCAAGCAGATCTGTAAGTGCTGGTTAGTTTGTTCTATTTCTGCTTTATATTGTGTGTTAATCATGGTTACTTGTTTCAGATGTTAGGGACAACCATTTCTACAACAAATTCCATTGAAAATGATTTTTGGTGAATATTTTTCGTGGAACTGATCGTGGAACTGATCGTCCGATTTTCTATTGTTTTCAATGGGAAACCTCATTTCACTTTAAGAGCATTTTGCACTAAGAGTGTTCTTCCGGAACGGATTAGTCACGTCTTGTGAGGCACCACTGTACATCCAGTATCTACCCACATTTTGTTGAGGAAGAGTGGGAACATTTGATGAACATTTGATAAATAATTTGTGATTTGTGTAGCTCAAAACTAGACTTGCAGTGAGCTTTCAAACTGTTGTCCTGTCTCGGAAAACTAAGCTAATCAAAGCTTCAATACATCCTTGCCTTACTGGCATGAACCTTTCAGTTCTCTGGATCGTAAGATTTATAACTTTTTATAACTCTTTATAAAAGTTATAACTATTACGATGTTTTTCCTAGCCAATATCTCAAGCAACAACTTATGAGCCTGAATATAATATTGGGATGGGAAGAGTGAAGGAAAAGTAGTTTCAAATTTTTAGTGGACCTTCACACATGTGAAAGTACAAGATGACCCAATTCAAATTTCTCTACAGATAGACAATGACTGTAGGCCATTGGTGTGCAGCCACTCATTTGAGGGAAATAAAAAAACTGAGTAGCCCCTAAGTACTTCAAGTTATAGTCAATATCTAGTTCTTTTTGTCCTCTTGAACAATCTGATCAGTTAATAGCTTGCAGCAGCCTCTTTTTTAAAAAAATGGGGGAAGGGCTAGGCTGAATAGTGACCAAGAGTTGAACCTCAGGGCCAGCATTGATGAAGAAAGAATGTGCATGTTGTAAAGCACAGTGGAGATCAAGCAGCATCTCACCTCGACTGAGAGTAGCACCATTCTCGCGATAGTCTTCAATCTCTGCATCCTTCTGGAGCAGCAAAGATGCCAACTCCTGTACCTGACCATGCAAGGCCAAACTCATTGCCATTAGGGGCTGCAAAAGGTGCCGGGACATCTACCATAGAGAAGAAAGGGCAAGGTTTAAGTAGTAGCAGCCACACACAGAAAGTTAGGCACCACTTACAACCATTTATAACTGAGGCTTCATTTCAGCATCTTTGGAGAAGGCTGCTATATATGAACAAGCAAAGGTAATATGCAACTCTAAAAGTTTCTCTATTATTTCTGTACAGCATGTGCTTCCTGCTTTTTTGTTGTTATCCTGAAGAATTTACCTGACCCTTTAGTAGTTTACTTTTTTCCTGCAAAAATGAAAGTGACAGTTCACATATAGTCTCTGCTGTCTCCAACACCATCCAAAAGGGTACACAGGAAGAAATAATGTGCATTTCTATAGCTCAAGGAAACAGAGATGCTAACATAAAAAGGAATAATTATAGTTAAAACAGGACAGTGATTTTGAATATGATTATCATATGTGGTCCTGGCAAGATAAATCTTCACCTGAAAAGTCCTAAATTATAAGGGAAAAAAAATCTTACAGAACAAAAACCAACAGCCTTCATATCCTTCTGCAATACCCCAGGTTTGTCTCCTCCAATTTAGTTCCTTTCAGTTGTTTAGATTATAACACTTATCATCCCCAATCAACATGGCCAGATTTTTTTTAAAATAACACCATCACAGACTCTTGGTACATAGTATCTCAAAATCAAAAAAAGTTGTTCTATACCAAATCCACATCTCACTATTAAAAAAGGCATGTCTCTTATTTCAACACAAATGTAACACAGAACTCAGAACATAAGGCATTCAGATATTTGGGAACCAACAAAAGAACACTCCCTGAGCATAGAGTGCCCCCTGGTGCACCTTTGCAAAATTATAACTTATAACCAAACATGACTATTGAGTCCACTGACTATAGCAGAGCTGGTTTGAAATTGAAGGAGTTGCAAATGGGAGAAAAAAAAGCAGACCCAAATTAGGGTATTCAGCAGCTAGGAAGAATGGTACATAATGATTCCATTTAGAAAAACTGGCAATTTCAGAGGCTGTAGCTAGCCATATAACAACATCTTCAACTCTTTCAGGAGCTCAAACCAACCTTTAGCTAAATGTGCATTGTAAGACTTATTTACAGTTGCTAGTTATATGTATGAATGTACTGGAAAGATTTCTACAGCTGCCCATGTTAAGCAACAAATGTTGTACAGCTCACAAATAATAAAAATTAAAATAAGCAGGGTTGAATCAATAGGTACAAATAGAAAAATGATGCTCCGATATATAAAATAATCCATAAATTAAAACAAAATCTATAAATTATTTTGTTAAACAAATGTCTTTAATTTGAGCCTATCCAACCAAACCATGTAAATTGATGATTATCTGTAAAATAAAATACAGTGAATGCTCCCAAATCCAGGAAGATTTTAGCCAGAATTCCTTTGACAGCCAAACATTTCAGGTCCCTAGAAACTGCAGAAATTTCTGACTTTTTCTCTTATTTGAGAACATTATTTTTCAACTCACCATCTCAAGAGGTGCTGCTACACAGTGAAAATCCCAGTAGAAGGGTAATCCTGAAAGCTCACTCTTCGCATGGAGGATCAATTTGCTGGAACTAAGCTGACAGGAGAAGGAGACAGAACTGTTCTCTTTCCCTTCCAGAAGGGGATGTACTAGGTTGCGCACGCAGTTTAGGAAGGTTACACGAGCAGTCAAACGTTTATTTAGTTCCTATATAATATGAAATAATAATATTCTTCAAAGAAGATAATATGATCTCCCCATTTCATAGTTCTGTAAGTAATTATCTGAATTGTCCAGAAGATTCAGAAATCATACTAAGACATCTCTACAAGACCTGACTCAGTTGTTTTTCTTTTTTAAAAAATTCTATTCTGCCCAATCCTAGAGTAACATTCTCCAAACCAATATTTGTATAGAGTGAACATTGTTCTTAATATTTGTTGCAGGAATATTGATTTGATTTTTTCATTTTAGACATTGATGGCCTGAATGATTTTTTTCTTAGTAAACTGGAGAAACAAGATGAAAGTTTACACAACATCCGTTTCTTGTAATTCAGAATTTCCTCTTTGCAAATTATTTTTCTTCGGATTTTCCTTTAAACGGAAAATAGGGTATTTGCTGGTGGGGTCTGAGCAATTTTTTCCAGCTTCCTTCCCATTGGATGTCTTAAACTACAAATTTCACTATTCAGCACTGTTCAACAAGACTGAGTCATGCCCGATTTTACGACTTTTTTGTCACAGTGGTTAAGCGAATCACTGCAGTTGTTAAGTGAATCATGCAGTTGTTAAGCAAATCTGGCTTCCCGCATTGACTTGGCTTGTTGGAAGCTAACTGGGAAGGTCACAAATGGCAATCACATTACCCCAGGATGCTGCAACCATTGTAAATACATATAGCACCTGAATTTTAATCACATGATGTTGGGATGCTTTAACAGTTTTAAGTTTGAGAACTAAGTCACTTTTTTCACTGCAATTATAACTTTGAATAATCACTAAACAGTAGTTTTAAGTCAAGGATTATCTGTAGAATAAAATACACTGAATGCTCATTTCATAACTCTGGTTTTTTACTTACCTTTGACCTCTGTTGTATCACTTCAGTGTTTGCACTTTCATACCACATATTACTGAGGTCAGAGAGGAGCAAGATATAGCTCGCATCACTAAACCAAGCCTTAGCCAACAATGTGGTAGACTCAGAAAAACAAACTGAAGCCCAAGGTTGCAGAAGGAGTTTAATTTGTGGATCATCCAAAGATTCCATCCTGTGAACAATAATGTCATTCAATTTTATTTCTTTAAATATTGTAGGTCTTTCTTCAATACACTAAGCAAACTGAAGATATTGGAGAAGCTCTGCAAAGACCTACCAGTGCACTAAAGTACAGAAAAATGTGGATGTGATTTTTACATTTGAAGCAAGTTCAGATCATGTTTTTCATTCTAAAAACATGATCTGAATTCTGATACAGTATATTAAAAGCTCTCAATGTATTGTATGTTCAAATATAACAGACTTGCTCCAGACCTACCTGCAGTTTGTTTTGCTTTTTCTTGGAATAAATAGATGCAAATGTTTAAGAAAAATGGGCTAAGCCAGGGAAGGGTGAAGCGTGGTATCAGTCTCTCTCTGCATAGTCTCAGACACAGTAAACTCAGCCCGTCTTGAGGGCTGTTGAACCTTATCTCATAGTTGCAGGTATTCAACTGTCAATTGGGCAGATTCTTGCAAATATGTAAGACCTAATAAATCTGTTTTTTGACAGATGGAACTCGCTGTCTCGGCCTGGTCTTTGTGCCTGACATAAAGCCACCCAGCATTAAAACATAACTATCTTGAGATCAGAAACTAATGCTCAGATATAATTTTAATATCTCTTCCAGGTAGGTTCCTGCGTTCTAAGGTAAAATGGCAGTTGACAGCCTATAGGTCCCAATCTACACAGTAATTATGTTCTGATGATGCCTGTTTGGTAACTATATACTTCCAGTGAAAATTTAGCAGGTCCCTTAATGAAAGCTTTTTACAAACTTTTGCTGAATATTAATAATTTAGGAAGTTGCCTCCAGATGTTCCCCCAGATCCTCCTTTTTAAAAACACCTGGCCTAACAACTGTTGATTTGAGTGCTTTGCTGTAACACTTCTTATGTTTTACTGTTTTCTGTGTTTAGGTTTTACTGTATTTACATTTATTTTATTAATTTTATCCTCAAATCTTTGACATCCTTTTAATGAAGGCAATATAAAATACAGCAAATAAACAACAAAACACACCACATTATAAAACGCTATCAAGCAGGTATGAAAACGTGGTGAATGAAGAGAGGGTTAAGGCTTGAGAAGAAAATGCTGATACTTTGAAGCTCTAAAACAGCAAGAGTAAAAGAGGGCTGCTACTTGTCTTCACTGTTTGCAACAGCTCACCCAGCAACATACATTTTAAAAATAATTGGCCCCTTGATCCTGTACAATTTGACTCAGAAGTGACATGCCTAGGTTTTCACATTTTGAGACTGTAGGAGGATGTGACCAGTCCTTTTTTAACTGAAATTAAATCACCTTGTCTGCAGTCAAATTAGTTTGATTGAGAATACATCCAGGGATAACTCCAAAAAGTATGAATTAAAAAAGAGCAACTGAAAAACAAAAATACTATACGAGCAATAAAGAATCTAAGCTACATTGGATTTTGATGACAAAAACAGGGGAAGCAATATTTGATTGTAACTGCTTTCCTTCAAAAATTCCAAAATCCTTCTGAAGTCAGTAACTTTACTGACCAACTCAAAATCACAAAATAGTACACGATGTTCAAGGTCTCCAGCAAGCAAAAGAGGAGAAAGATGGAGAGAAAGGAAAAAAACTTAAAAGTCTGCATTTACATACTGTTCACTTTTTAGGGGAAATTTGGGGATATTGAAAGCCAGCTGGGTGACCTTGGCCAGGCGCTCTCTCTCAGGCCAGCTCACCTCGCGAGGTTGCTGTTGCGGGGAGAGGAGGAGGAGGAGGAGGAAGGGGTGTTGGATAGATAGGTTCGCCGCCTTGAGTTGTTTGTAAAAATAATAGTGGCGGGATACAAATAACATTACATAACTCAATATTCAGCCAGCAGCCAGATTATATTCTGTCAGATATTGAGATGATTTCAGGCCGGACCCAACCGGCACCGAATTCATCTTTAAAATGGAAAAAGGCTTTTTGAAAGGCAGGACCTTTCAAAAGGTGGGAAGGAAGCGGGGAAAGGGGCTCGGAAAGGGAGGAACCTGCTGGGACGCGCAGAGGTAACCAGAAGTCCGAAGGCCGGTCGCCACCGCCGCCCCCTCGGCGTTGCCCGCGCAGCCTTCGGTCAGCAAAGGCGGAAAAGCTGCAGCAGCACGACGAGTTCCTCACAAGGAGAACTTTCCAAGCGCGACACCGCGCTGATCCCGGAGGTTTTTACCACAGATTTTCGCGACGAGGAACTACCATTCCCACAATACCCTCCTCATCTCCCAAGGCATGCCGGAAATTGTAGGCAGATGGAAAGGGGCGGCTCTGAATGAACGGTGGGCGAGGGTGGGCAGGGTTCGGTTCTCGGTGCCAGAGAATCAGGGAGGCGGACGGCGGGAGAAAGTGCTGCAAAGTCTAAATTGTTGTGCCGGGGTCGGCTGCCCTGCATTAAAATGCGGACGGACAGGCTCCCTGCGGACGGACAGGCTCCCTCCGCACGCAGCGAAGGTGCCGGAAACAGCCCTCTCCGCCGGAAGCGGGCGCGTTCCTCCGTGTCCAAGGAACAGGCGCGAGCGCCGCTCCCGAAAGCGGGTGATAAAATAATAGTGAAGCTTAGAGCCCGGGAAGGTGCCGCTTCTGCTCGTCCAGAGCCCCAAAAGCCAAAGATCCGCTTCAGTCTTGAAACGAAAGTCAAAAACTCTTATTTATCATATCTCTGCTCGCTGTAATTTGTATTTCAGGCAGCACCGATCGTTGTCTGCCTCCCCTTAATCCATAAACTATGATAGACCAGATGAAGGGATCTTGATAAGCGACTCTCTTGTTCAAAACGTGGTCCTGATGTGAAAACCTGAATGTTAGAAGCCGTTAGAAAATAACCCCAAAATAAACCTGTCAATAAGACTTCTTCCTCCCTGCAAATTGGTGTTTCCAGATCTTGACTGGAAAATTCAGACAACTTTCAAACGACACTGAGGCTGTTCAGATTGGAGCAGCCCAGATCTGGTGGTCCTCTTGATGAAGATGCTGTGTTTTGTGTCGTCGTGCTTTCTATGTTTTATACATTTAAAATACATCTAAAATAAATCGTTTATTATATTTTTATTGTAAAGCCCAAAATGCACAATAGGGCCTTCCGAGACAACCTAAACCAGCAACCATGACTGGAATGTCGTCGGACAACACTGAGAGGGACACCCCTGTCCTAAATGCAAGGCAGTCTGAGTCATATAATTTCTTCCATTGGATACTTAAAGATGAAAGTACACTAAGGATTCATCAAATTCATTCTCCAGCACAAGCATTTTAATATAATTGGGCTTCGAATTCAGGTCTGGGTTTATACACCGCCCACCTAGTGTGAAGTAACTCTCTTCCCCAAAGCAGAAAAATAAAAACCTTTTAATGCAAGTTGTCAGTGAGGAAACAAACAAAAACCTCAGGCAAAGCAATGCTACAGGAAGAACTCTAAAATAAAATGTTTAATACAGATTGTCACATTGTTTTTACATTTGTTTCCAAGGTAGTCTGAAAACAAAATGCTTGAAATTTTAAAGTAACTTAATACAGTCTTGTATTATATTTTTATATGGGAAAGGATTCTTTTTGAATCAGCACAGAGGAATTATCTCGTGAAGCCTTGGTCTGCCATGCCTTCTGGTTCTCCAAATTCCCTTGCATACTTTTAGACCTGTTCTCTGTCTCCAGCTCCACTTCTGATTCCAATTTCACTGTTCTCTTTTTCACTAATAGGTCTGAGATTTCTCCTTCTGAATGGTGCAGTTCTTCCAAGGGATAACAATTCATAGTCTCCTGTTTGTTTTCTTCGAGGGGACAGAGAAGACAGAAAGGAAAGCCTTTACACCATGATGATGGCAAGTGCCTTTGTGGGGTTAGAGGTAGTTCACACTTTTGTGTAGAACCCTCTTCCTTTCTGTGCTGAAGTGAGTTCCTTCCAGCTTCTAGATTTCCTGATGACAGACCGTTGAGTAGTCCACGCTCTTGCAGAGTACCTTGACAAAAAAAGGCACATCAGTTTCAAAATATCCATAAATATGGCTCCACATCTTTTTCTTTTCTTGTAAAATAATATAATTTGCATCTTTTGGCTCTCAAGGCAGTTTGCAGTGTTAAAACTGTATAAACCAGAGAGCACTGTAATGAGCAAACAAAAGAAATCCATTAGCAACTAACAATATAATATCAAAGATTTGGTGAAAATGTATTTTGACTTGCTGCCTAAAAACTTTAACAACAAGACTTTGTTAGATTTCTAGGAGAGAATTTTAAAAAAGGATTTCTGAACTGAGAAGTCATATCTTACAGTTTAGGCAAGTGTACTTCTGTTGGAAGAATACAACACAGTAGCGTCCCATCTTTAGAAAGCTTTAAGAAAACAACCTTCAGAATAATGATCAAAATACCAATTAGAAATTTAAAGAGTTATTCCCACTAATCAAGAAATGTATAAAGAATTTTCAGCAATATAACTCATCCAAGACATTTACTAGAATAACCATAAATACAAATATTCTTACCTGCAAAAATTGTTTTCTAATAATAAAATATAATTCTGAATAATTAATATTTAGAAGAGCTGCCACAATAATTCATCAAAATAAGCAAATCTGCTGCTCACCTGAGACTGTGTTTTCTAAGAAGAAGGATAGGAATCCAGTTATAAAAGAAGGAACCATCAATAAAGAAAGGAGAAAGAGGTCTAATGGGATACAGCCTGTAAAAAGAGAATCGCTATTAATTTTACAATGTTATATCCTGGTATCTTATATA
>JANHZU010000001.1:1290413-1303992 GCA_032468055.1 Acrochordus granulatus
GATAGATAGATAGATAGATAGATAGATAGATAGATAGATAGATAGATAGATAGATAGATAGATAGATAGATAGATTTATAATTCTTATTGCTCTCAGCCAGCATTAGAAATAGACTTGCTGGCTGGGGATGAAAAAAAATAATTAATATAAAACATCAGGTCAAAACTTCTTGGCTTTTTGATTAATCCTGTAAAATAATCTTGCATACTTCTTATAGCTCTGAGCATGCATCCCATCCAATACCTGTGGTAAGGAATTCAGGTGCACCAAACAGCCACTTTGGAATCAATAGTCCCATGAACATGGTGAAGCCCACAATGAAAATATTTCTGCCTGAATCAATGTCTGTGTATTGGAAGTAGGAAACACCGGTGCCCACAGCTACACTGTATGTTACACAAAGCATTCCTCCTGAAGATGGCATTGTAGACCAAAGAAAAAGAAAAAAAAAAGCATGACAGAATTTAATTAATGTAAGAACAGGGTATTAGAATAAAGAGTAATTTTAGATGGCCATTTCCTGGTGCTACCAATCAACCAGCAATCTGCAACTTTCATCTTTTTCTTCTAAACATAATTCTTTGTGGTAAGAAAAAAGATGGAAAAATTCTAATGGATGTTACAAATGGTGTGACAAATTAAGATAGGTATTTATACCCCTGTTCCCATAACATTCCATAAATAAGGCAGGGTGGTAAAAAAAACACCCATAATCAGGAATTGCATCCTGATGGTTACTAAGAGTCTAACATTACTAAAAAAAATAACCATGCAGAATCCCTATTTGCAGAAATAAAATTCCAGAACTATCTACTTGTTCTTTAATTTTGATTTAAGCTAAAAAAAAGAGGCAGTATCAGTTCATCCCTCTGATGTGAAGAAGCAGATGGTGATCCAAGATACCCCAGCATATGGACAGGAAGTGAATACTGAAAAGATTTATTACCATGAATTCCAAGAGGGATGGTAGTAAGAAATCCCATAAGACGGGGAGAGAGGCCCAACACTATGCATGCCAATGCACCAATCCACACTGAGCAGAATGAGGTAGCCTGAATATGGAAACAAGATAAATCTTCATGTCCTACTAAGTTGGTCTCATGGACATTATCTCACAGATCTTTCTACTTTAAGGGAGACAACTCCATTAAAAGAAGAAAACAGGAAAAAACCTTTCAATTGCATGAGATTCACATTAGTTTGGAAACAGATTTTTAAGCAAATGTCATATTATATTGGAAGCTCCACTCTACGAAGTTTGCACTTCTCCAGCATTTCCCATTTCCCCTGATATCTGGATGGACTTAGATGTTCTTCCTCCTGGTGCTCAAGTTATGGGAAATCCTATGATTATCCTAACTCAAGCTAAATCATTTTCCTTCTTAGCTTATCTCCTCCGAAAAAACCCAGTAGCATTACAAAATATGGGGGCAGTCTCCATCTGTCTGAAAGGTTTATTAAATAAGATACAGTTGACTGGATTTGGTAAACAAAATCCAGTATAGTACAATACAATACAGTAGTTAATATGTTTGAATTGAGACTTGAAGGATCAAATTCATCCCTACTTAACAGTGCAATTCCCTGGGCAACTGTGAGTCACTCTTGGTTTATCTGATCACAAGTTTGTTACTGTGAAATTAAAAACTAAGGGAAACTCCGTATTAAGTTGACTTGAATTTCCAAAGGAAAAGAGGATTATAACTGTAGCATGTAATAATTTAATAAAGTACAATTAATTCAATAAATTATACTTTACAGTTCAATTAACATGATAAGCCAAGATGAAAGAAACCACAAAGAATAAATTGTTATAAGTTTATTTTTAGGAGAAAAATATAAATATAGGAACAAAAAGGGAATATGTGTACATTGCTGAAACAGAACATATGCTCATACTTTCACAGAAATATCTAGTAAAAATGGGATCCTGAGGAGCATGGTGTGTATTAAGGAAAGAAGTCGTTTGTCAGAATAAACTAGAGTAAGCTACATAGAGTCATTGTCTAGATGAATGTCTATGTTCATATAAAATGTTTAGCAATAGCTATTAAATAAATTCCACTTGGATGAGTTCACACACCACTTACCAAAGACTTGTGGTCTATAAAACCACCAATCTGTGGAATTATAAAATATGCTAAGCCACAAAAAGTAAACTGTATTAAAGCTTAGCTTGTTGTATGAATCTAGCCACATAATATACTATGCTACTGAAGAATTTATTTATCAAATTTATATGCCACCAATCTTAGAAAATGACTCTCAGCAGCTGTAGGCTGTTTCTGAAACTGGGACTGATGTGCCCATTTTTTAAGGACAGCTACCTATTGATTCCCTTGTGAATTCTCCATATTGAGCCATCCCATGGCCTCCAGCCCATACTGGTACCTGAGTCAGGATGCTGGCACAGGTATTGGACATACTGGAAGCAGTTCCGGACATGCTCCCAAGCACAGCTGAAAGGAGACTGCCGAGGCCTTCAGCACAAAGTCCTCTGTTACATGAATGCTGCAACGGGGGTGGATTCTTTAGGGCTTTGCTGCATAGCAGGTAGCAACCTATGGAGTTCACACTTGCAGTAACACCCATGGCAGCACCAACACCAATTGCATGGGTGCTTAGGATTGGCCAGCCCTGCTTGCCTGCAATAGAGAAAGGAATTGAAATCTGAATATTAGCTTAAGGGAAAAGCAGGATCTGGCTTTGCCATTCACTTACCTGGGTAAGGTACTCTGAACCATGGGGATTGCAGGGTGCTGTTGCTGAGGTTAAGATGATGTCTGGAAGGATGTAAACTTTCCCAAGGAATTTCATCTGGTCTAAGAATCCCATAGATAAACCATATGCTAGAGAATGGCAGTAAAACCTGCAGGAAATATAGAGTGAAAGTGAGAAGAGTCCTTCATAGTATAGATGCTACGGGATTACCTTATCCAATTCTCTCTCCCCATCTAGTAAGATCTGACAAAGTGGACATGATCACTTATCTTTAAAACAGCATTACCTGATGGGACCTAGGATGTGTCTGCTTTGTCACAGTACCTGGAACCACTCTGGAGGTTTAAGTAGTCCTAATCCTGGTGTTCCTTAAATGAGCTTTGAAAACCTAACTGCTTCCCCACACCTGGGTTAGGAGAGACTGTGCATTTTGAGTGAAATGTATTACTGTATTGGGGTTGTTGGTCTCCAGGTTATCACCTCCTTTGCATTTGCTTTATTGTATTGACTTTAAATTGGTACCGAAAACATATGCAGAGCTGGACCACCAGATGTTACAGAAAAGCCCTTTGTTTGGTTCCATTGGCAGTGAGGCAGTTGGCAAGAAGCCAGGTGCTGGGATATCAAAACACACAGCAACACAAGCCTGAAAAAGATAAAGCATAAGTGATGTTCAGTAAAATACTTGGTTTTACACAGATATGCCCATATAGGAGGCTTGGTTTCTTTGGCTGAAGTGAAAGACATAGAACAGGAACACCCTCACACAACTTTTTCCCTCTTTCACAAAGAAGAAATCTGGGGAACCAGGCACGTGTACTTAGAAATCCCTATTCTAGTATTGGTAATATGATAACAAACATAGAGAAATGCCAACCATAAAAAAATCAAGAATGTGAAATTTTAGCACACTTAGTAATTTGCATTTAAAAGTAATGTGAGAGTAGTGGCATATATTTAAGTTGTGCTTCTGTGAGTGGAAGCTCAAGTTTTAAACCTCTAAAATCTGCAATTATCTCACAAAAACGTTTGTGGAATTCAAAATGTCAGAGATGAACTGAAGATTTCAGAAATGAGAAAATAATTCTGTTTTAAGAACATTGGGATTTCAATTTCAGCATTAGAAAGCCCAATGCTCTTAGACCATTTTGCTGAGAGAACCAATCAACTGGAGTACTCATTCCACTTCTCAGAAAACTTCTGGTTGCCAGATAATGGCTGAAAGGATATCTAATCTTTGACTGTCCTCCTGAAAGAGTTAGAGAAAGAGGGTTGAAGAACATACAGCACAGCAATTATCCAGTTCTCAGAACAGAGAAGAGCAGCAGGCTTGTAAGCTGAAAGTCCAATAACAGAAAGGCTTGGGGCCAGGACCATGGGGCCACAATGATGGGTAATCCATCCACAGGCACCAGACACTCCCAGTAGCAACTGTACTAGACCAGAGACCAGTACAGCACCAGAGATCTGAGGAAAAAAAGGTGAAGCACGAGTAAAGCTAAAACACTTACTCTTGCAGAAAAGCCAGAACTATATAGTGATCCAGCATCCCAACTTGAGCCAGAACTATATAGTGATACACTTCCCAACTTGAGCGCTGTTCAGTTATGTGAACTTCAAGTCCCAAAATTCTCAGCAATTATCCCATTGTCTGATGATTTCTGGGAGTATGCCCAGATTAGGGAAGCAGAATTAGAGTGCTGGTTTAGGACCGAGGAAGATCTGTGTTCAAATCTCTACTCAACTCTAAACCCCACTGAGGGATTTTTTTTTGGCCAGTCGCTCTCAACGTAACCCATTTCACAGGGAAATTGTGAGAGTGGGGAAAAAAAGCAACAATGCTTCCTCATCATTGCTGCTCCATCTTTCTACTCCCATGCTGACAAAATAAATTAACCCGTGGGGGAGAGGAGTTGATGGATTCAGGAAGACTACCAACTAACCAAGAGAAAAGTCTTGCTTAAGGGTCAAAAGTTTCTTCACCATTCAGCCATTACATGAAAACTATCTGCTTTTGTGTACTGTCAAGAAGCTATGGCTTTGGCATGATTATCAATCAGCTTTCTGAGGTGAAAAGGGACTTAACAGTCTGATCTGCATGATATCTTTCTCTAGCAGACTTGGCCTAATGGTTAGGGCAACTTTCCTAGGTGTCAAGCTGAAGTGGGTGCTAAGCGGTGTTTATTAGCATTCTTAAGAATTCTGTCTACAGAAATCCAGAATGGGGTAAAAAAAATGGAAAAAATGAAGAAATACCTCAAAAATTAAACACTGCATTATTTCATAATCTTTCATGGATCCCAATCCACTCTATCCAGTGCGTTAAGTGGAGTGTGCAATAATCAAACAATTGGTCTTTAAATTGCCACAAGACTGTTATTTTTGTTGCAAAAGACTAACATAAAGTTACATAAACTGATTAATAAGCAGTAAGTGTCTTTAAACATCTAATTTTTTTCCCAAGATTATAGACTATTTTGGGTATTAATAAACTTCCATCTGTTAGCTTAACATCTGGCTTTTTTTCAGTATGTAGTTTGCCATTGACTGTTCTAGATTTAAATAAATAAGAACTGATTCCCTTGCCAGTCATGGCCAACTCTAAGGGGCAGTACTCATCTCTGCTTCATAGTTGAAGAGATGACTTGTCGAAGACGTTTCCATGGTCCTGTGGACCATGTACATGACTGTACTCTGAGACACACTTTGTTACCTTCCTACCAAAGGTGGTACCTATTTTATCTACTTTCATTTTTACATACTTTTAGGTTGGCAGGAGCTGGGGCAAATAATGGGAACTCATCCCATTACGTGGCAGTTCAAACTCAGGCTGCTGATCTTCTGGCCGACAAGCCCAGCATCTTATTTTCAGGGCTTTGTACATGCTCTTACCAAGTACTAAAAGATCTAAAAATATTATAAAGTCGACTTCTGATTTTTCCCCCTGTTCTTCCACCCTCTCTCTCTCGAGCCCAATGTGCTATTGTTTAGCAATCTTATCTGAACACTGTTTATCTTAGAGCTAGCCTTGTCTCTGACAGATCAAACCTACCAACCTCATGGAATAATTGAATCTGGTTTCTTGTGTTCTCACAGCCTGGCCCAGCACATATTTCAAGAGCCTCAGTACCTGAATGAAAAAAGGACACACACACACACACATATATATGAATAGTCAAAACAAAATAATATAGGGAAGGGAAGAACTTCCAGAATTCAACGTCTTGTGAAAGAAATTGATAGATTTACTGGAAAAAAATATTCTGAACAAAAGGATGAAAACAGAACAAGGTCTGAAACCAAGCAATAGTGGACAATATTAATTACAATCCTCTGATTAAAGCTTTTTCATCATTTAGAAAGGAAAGAAAAAAATAGAAGGGGTGTATCATTCATCAGAAAGTAAGGACAAAAGACAGATGTTACCTTCTACATTTTACTTCAACAGAGAGTACAGTTGGAAACAGAAAACTGATTTAGATGGCTTTTCTACTGATTGGACAATGCAAGGTGTGTGTTCTATCTTGACATAATGTGAGATGGTACATTAGTTCTCCTATGGATGGATTTACAATAAAATTAGACACCAGCAATCACTGCCTGGTTTCTGCAGATTACGACAAGCTTTTCTAAATCCAAAGAAAGTGGCATTGGGAATCCTGCCAGCTTTACTTATGATTCTAATGCCTTATGCCCAGGGGTAAGTTTTGGAAGGAGTGGTGGATTCTGTAGAACATAACTCACTGTTTTCTTTTGATTGATTAACAGGAGCCATCTGCTGGGTCAGAACCATAGCTGGGATAAGGAATTCAAAAGATGGAGCCTGCACCAGTGGCAATCTGCAGGGATGACAAGGGCTTTTTAAAGACAGTACAAAACACCTCCCTCCTCCAATTTTATTCCTACAGCCACCCTCTGAACCTGGGTACTGACTAGCCCCAAATCATGCTGTGAGATTCCTTGGTTGAGGATAGGCATCAATCTGAATTTTCTTGTTCATTGTTCAGTACTGAACCACTTTGGCTTTCATCAGTGTCTGAACCAAATGGGCCCCAGGAAATATTGTGGGACTAAGTGGGATTAAAACCAATTTACCTGATACCCAGACTGCACTGAATGGCTGTGGAGATGCCACAGGCAAAGAGACTATGTGCTAGAAGTTCATCCCAAGATGAAGTCTCCTTCAGTTGCTCCTTGGGCAGTATGGCAATGAAGAGAAAATGAAACACGCAGAGAAAAGACACCTGGACCAGGAGATGCTAGAGAGAAGTAACAATGGGCTAGAGTAGAGCACTTGCCCACCCTTTACAAAGATTGGATCCATGCTCAGAAGATAGCATAGTTTATCTAGAAGGCTTGTCATATTCTTCCAGAGTTGCTGGCCAATATCTTCAATAGGACTTATAGCTTCTGTCCCACCCCTATAACACAGCTCATCAATTAATAATAATAATCTTAATAAGCCAATAATAATAACACCCCATGGATTTTGCCCTATTAACATGACACACATGCATAGCAAGATTAATGTTAGACAATCAACATGCTGAAATCATTCCCCTACTCTCCAGAAACCATTTCTCACCTGCCTCTACCCATCACAGGAGAGTTCAGATTCTTCTCCAGTGGATTATTACCTCTCAGTAACTCTACTCACCTGCAAAGCCAATAAACAACTTATAGGCCAGGGAGGCCATTTGGACCCTATTTGAGCAAGGGATAAGATGCTTTGGGAAGCTCTGTTGGCTTTATTCATGTCGTTGATCTCTTTCTTTCCCTTTATGTTGCACTCCTGTCTGGAAAGTAACCTAACAATAGGGTAGATTCTTTCCAGCTCCTCCCTTTCTTTTGGTTGTTCATTTTACTGGCTATTTGGGTCTGAACTTCCACCTTTGGCCCTTCCAGACCACAATTATTGAGTCCATTAGCTATTAACTTGGCTTGCCAAGTAACAGGCCTCTTGTGGGAGGGTAAAAAGACATGAATGAGCAGGAATGAAACCAGAAAAAGGAGAGAAGCATTTTTGAATATTTGCTCACTATCCTAAAAGAGAAGCCATATTAATGTATGCAATTCATAAGTTACTATACTTTTAATTGTTTATTCATCATTTATGTTGAGCTGAAATTTAATAGAACTGGAGAGAAAACTCTCTGGATGAAAAATAGCTGCATTTACTTAGTTGAGACTGACTGGCATTTCTGTGGGCATTTTATCTTTCCTGGATTGGTGGTAGGATTCAAGAGATGAGCAAGACTCAGGAATTTAATTTTCATATTGAATCAAAACTTCTAATTTTTAAAGCCCTGCAATCTCCTTTTCAATTAGCCTTAGTGTGATATGATAAGTGTACCACTGTTAATCTCCTCTATCATATGTACACTTTATAGTCCACTACTTGGGCTGCACTTCCCTTTTGTTTATTTTCAGTATTCATATATAACCCAACATCTATTGTTTGTTTTACCAAAAGCATATTTTTTAAAAGATCAACATAAAATAAAACTAAGGAAAATCCAGCACTAGAGAATAATGTTAGCTTTGGCAATACTGTAGTTATGCATGCTTAGTTACTGTACATTTCACTTTGACTCCTGCAAAATTTTCTACATGGGATTATTTTAAGTATGCACCCAAGTAGCTAATGGAAGAAAATAGGGCAGCTGTACTGCTAATTGGTGCAGGTTACCAAGATCTTTTGATGTCCATATTAAAAGATCCAGACAACTTACCTAGTGTTTTTTAAGCATACATTAACTTGTTAAATCTTTGAAATCCTATGTGGTTGAGTGTCTGGGTATCTGAAAAATCACCTCTCCCTTACAAAACTATCCAAATATTAATATCTGTAGATCTCTCTGTGGAAAATTTCTTCCATCCCTAGTATTTCACATTGAATTAACACTTGCAAGGATCTTCTTGTGTATTGTTTTTAAATATTCCTTATGAAGCTGTACTCTTCTCCCCACTCCCTACCAAGCAAGATGTACCCCCATGGCCAAGTTTTTATTGTTAATAGTTTAACATTTTATTACTTATTTTTGTATTTTGCATTTTAGTTGATGTTATCCATGAGTATTCAAGTTAATAGGAGAGTGTGTATAAATGAATAAACTAAACTTCTTGACAATACTGTAAAAAGAACTAAGCTAGAGTTCTAAATTGTGTCTGGCACAATAAAGAACTGGAGGAACAAGTCACTCTGTTGTACTGAATTGCTCAGTACAAACATGGACATCTGCAGGTAGATAGCAAGTTTGAGTAACACCATCACACAAGTGCAGTTTGTATCAGATGTTGAGATGCAAGTATCTGACAGTGGCATATGTAATTTTAACATTGCAGTTTGCTATGGACACTGCTGAATAAAATACGAGTACACTCTGCTTAAAGTTTGGTCTTAGTTGAAGCCAGATGTATTCCCACAACTGAGAAAAATTTAATTGAGGTGGAGGTAGTGATCTTGGATTCAGTAGATCTTCAGATCTGACCTGAGTACAGGTAGTCCTCGAATTACAACTATAATGGAAGCTGTCCATTGCGGTTATAACTCATGACAGTCATAAAGCCTTTTTTCCAGTGGTGGTAAAGTGAATCAACACAGTTGTCAAGTGAATCACTGTAGTTGTTAAGTGAACCAATGGTTTGCTATGTACACAATTTGCCGAAAACCATAAATAAATGCCAGTTTTCAGCAAAACTGGGCTAAAACATAAGTCACATGATCATGGGATATACAAATGGCTGTAAATGTAAATAAGAGTGCCAATTTGGTCTAGTGGTTAAAGTAGCAGGCTAGAAACCAGGAGTTCATAAGTTCTAGTTCCACCTTAGCCCTGAAAGCCATCTGGGTGGCCTTGGGCCAGTCAGCCTCAGCCCAATTTACCTCACAGGACTGCTGTTGGGAAAATAGGAGGAAGGTATGGTGGGTATGTTTGCTGCCTTGAACTGTTTATAAAAATAATAAAGGAGGGATATAGCTAATTAACTAAATGCGGCCTGCTTGTTGAGCATCTGAAATGCAGTCATGTGACCATGGGAGGGCCCCCCAATTATCAGAACTTTGAATCCAGGTTGTAAGTACCCCCAAGATAGATTCATTAAAACATTGAATAGTTACTCAATAAACATCATTAAGTCAAGGACTTCCTGTAAGCTCTTGGTTCAATGGATGAAATGCAGATTTATTGTATCTATCTACGTCTTGCTTAGATTTTTGTAGTATGTTATAGTTTTGAAAATGGACTGATGACTTCAAGAGCTAATTGGTAGTATTTGTTATAATTTTGTTGTGCTAGAACTTTTCCATGTTCACTAGCCTTCGGTTCATTTGTGTCTTATCTTTTGAAACTTACTTACTTGAAGGATCATCCACTCTCTATATTTCTGCATCATGGTGTTTCTCGAGTTGTTTCTGTCTAGTGAATTGTGGTGGATAGCTATTTTAACAGAATGCCTTTCTAATGCTGGCATATCATTCTTGCAGAACTGTTCTTCAGAAGTTGATTCAAAACCTTGCCTTTGGACTTTGTTCTTTTTTTACATTCTGTCTCTGTCTCTATGCATATATGATCTATATCATCAAAAAAGGTATATGATCTATATCATCAAAAAAGGAACGGTATAAATGTTCCATTGTTTCCTCAAAATGGTATTATTGCAATAAAAATCATACTGTTATGTTCTCTTTCGCATTATGTTTGAATCCAGTTCAAAGATTAATAGACGGTTCTCCACCAAACACAAACATCTTCACTCATGACTTTACATAACAATGTAGTTAGTTTGTATGTCTTTGAATCTGTCTTGACTCTTGGCAACTGCCTGACAAGTCCTTTGTTTTCTTAACAAGTTTGTATAAGTGGTTTTCCATTGCCTCTTCCCTAGGGCTGAGGTGAACGATTGGACAAACTGCCTTTTGCCCAAGGTAGAACCAGAACTCATGGTGTCCTGATTTTTAGCCTGGTGCCTACTGCACACCAAATGGGCTTTTAATTTTTTTAGAGTTAAAACTAGCATGAAAAGGAAATAACTCTGTAGCATAGTTCTACTATAGAACTCTGTAGAATAGGGTTGTTGTTGTGGGGAAAATAGGAAGAGGAAGGTATGTTGGATATGTTTGCCGCTTTGAATTATTTATAAAAATAAATCAGGCAGGATACTAATAAGTAATAATTCAAAGAAGCTTTTGACCCCCTGTATCTGCTTCCCAAATCTACCAAGCTACCCACACATAACTGAAGTCTTGGCATGATTGCTTAATAACCTTTGTGCAGTCTTCTGGGACTGTACATGCATGTCTAGAACTTACAGGGAATATATTCTGGACAAGAATACACATGCTCAGAATACTATCGGAAATAAGTAAATTTCACTAAATCTTTGAATAGCTTTGAGGCACAGATTCAGAAGACTTTACTTCCACATGTTTTAGTACAGATATGTGTGTACACAAAATAGACTAGAGTAAGAATATCAGCTACATTTTTCTGCTGCTAGAGGTCTGGAAGTTATAGGACATACTATAGACCCAATTAAGATGCTGCACTTGCCAACCAGGTGAGCAGCTTGAGTTTGAAACCCAGGTGCCTCATAATGGGGTAAGCTCCCATTACTTGCCCCAGTTCCTGTCAAGCTAATAGTTTGAAAGCATATAAAATGCAAATAGATAGATACTGCCTAATCTGGTGGGAAGGTAACAGCTTTTGTGTGCCTTGGCATATAGAAGAACACTGGTTCCCTCAGCTATGAATTGGAGATGAGTCCCACCCCCAAGAGTTGGACATGACTGGCAGGAGAAATATTCACCTTTTTATATAGTAAAGTGTAGGATATTCAATAATGTAACATTCAAAACAAAAACAAAACAGCTGGTGGTATTGGCAGGTTTGGTATTGGGAAACAAAAACAGAGACAGGAACACACAAATACCTTTATTAGAAGAGATCCCATCTACAAATTATAGTGAAAAACTACAGCAGGAAAGTGTTGGAAGAAATTGGGGTAGGATAGCCTTTCCTACTCAGATATCCTCCAAATTCTTTGAACTACCACTCCCAACATCCTCCCAGCCATTAGCCATGCCAGCTGGGGATCACAGAAAGTAGTAATCCAACATACTGTATCTGGAGGAAATCTGCTTACAAAAGGCAGGTCTAAGAAAAAGCTGCCATCCTTCTACCTACGTCTGTCATAAAAAAGTGAAGGAGGCAGTCAAGCATCATAAATTAAGACCAGGGATTCCAAAATATCCTTAGTCTTCCAACCCCTAATTAACAGTTCATGAGCCTTCTCTCAGCAAATGGCATCCAATCCTATTTTTTCCTGTGTAACAGCTCAAGAAAATCCCAGGCAAGTCCTGCAAGGCTTTTATGACAAAAAGGGGCAGACACAAACCAAGAACATAAATAACAACTTTACATACTTGTTAATTAGGTAGCAATAATAACCTAAATTGCGTAGAGTTACTGCTATTCACCACCATAGTAGTGAGACTCCTGTAGATCTTACTGAGAAGTCTGCCTGGCAAATTGCTTTGCAAGTACAGCTAAGCTGGGAGGATCCATGGTTATCTGATGCAAGCAGTCCTGATGTACGAGTCCTCACCCAGTTCAGTGAGGAAGGACTTATACTCCAATGTAAGTAACTGGCTTATAAGAAGTGGAAGATGAGTAAATTAGACTTCAAGCTCACTGTTTCAGTTTTCACCCTGTCCCAGTCTTACACACTTCAGATGAGTTGGTCTACCCACCTTAAATTTGCCAAGGTTGAGAAATCCCACGTTAGAGTATCCAGCGGGAAGAGAAAAATGGCTAAGACAACCATGCATAGTGAAGTGTCATGAACTTCACAGCACTTGTAGAAGATTGGACTAAATGAACAATATTTATTCTTCCAATAAACTCCTTGCAGCTTTTAAAGCATTGTTGTCAATTTGGGGGAAGAGAAAGATCTTGAAGTCAAATCAAAAAAGGTAAGTGAGTTAGTATCTGCTGCAATACAGTGTATCAAGTGCTTCATTTCCATCTCTAGCCTTTCCTGCCTCATGTTCTATGTCTTTGATACACCAAAGCATTTATTAATGAGGTGTCCACTCCCTATGTTTAAGCTATGTTCCTTCTCTCCAAACTTAGCTAGGAAACATAAAAGTTTTGAATCTACCAAGCTCCAAGGAAGCCTGCCAAGGACACTGCTGCAATGCTAGAGGTTCTGGCCAGTCTTTGCAATTAGGAGACAAACGAAGGGGTCTATCCTGGCATGAGATGCTGGAGCAACAGGCACGTCCACCATGAGTTGACTGTTGAGCAACACGGGTGCAAGCTGTGTGGTTGGCTGTCATACAGGAAGTGGGCTGACGGCAGTGTGGGCAAAGTGAGGAGCTGATGGCTGGTGAAAATGCCTTAAGGATTTTGCCCCAGAAATAGAGCACTGTAACTGAAACCCCACTGATTCCTCTCTGTTGCTGTTCACCTTGAAAGGTTTCATTCTCCATTCTGGGCCATGAAGGAAAATGTGGTGGTCCTTGTTTGCAATCCATATTCTGGGCTGAAGAGGAAAGAAGCAGACATGAAACTAGAGCCTCTCTGGAGCTGGTTAAAGCAGTAAGACCACACCTTTTCACATGGACAGTGTGATGCATCACTGCAGCAGAAGCAAATACAGCAGCAACACCTGTCAGATATACCACACCAAGAATGCACGCCAGCTGTAGAAGAAAAAAGAGAAACCAAATTATGTACCATATCTTTAGTCTTGGAAATGGAACAATCCACTGGATCAGAATACAGTGGTACCTCACAAGACGAGTAACTCACAAGATGTGAAACTTGCAGGATGAGCAAAAAAATTTAATCAAAT
>JANHZU010000001.1:1324847-1337961 GCA_032468055.1 Acrochordus granulatus
GAGATGGCCTGGGGCTCCAGGGGGGGGGCTCATTATCAGCATGGAGGTGGCTGATGGATCCCTAGCCATCCTCACCCGCCTTTTTATATTCTAAATCTTTTCCCTACCCTGCTAGTTTACCGGGTTTTTATTTTGTTTTAATGTTTTTTTTTCATTTCTATTTTAATTGTTTTTAACATATTGTTTTTTACTGTTGTTAGCCACCGAGAGTCTTCGGATTTCGGCGGCATATAAATTTAATGAATGAATAAAGAAAGAAAGAAAGAACATGTGCATGCACTTGCTGCATCAGCAGAACTCTCGCGCGGGGTTGCTGCCTGTGCAACAATGGAGTAAATCACACGGCAAGAGTCAGCAGAATGTGCACATGAGCTTACCGCATTGGCAGAACTCTTGCGTGGGGTTGCCGCCTGTGCAAAAATGGAGTAAAGCATGCGGTAGTGTCGACAGAATATGCGTACGCGCTTGCCTCGTCAGCAGAACTCTCGCGTGGGATTGCTGCCTGAACGAGAAATACAGGCCGTGCTGACTGATGACACACAAGTTATCACGTGAAGTTTGCTTGTTGTGCGGAATAAATTTTATTAAATTTTTTGGTCGTCCTGTGAGTT
This sequence comes from Acrochordus granulatus, assembly GCA_032468055.1. Classification (NCBI taxonomy): domain Eukaryota; kingdom Metazoa; phylum Chordata; class Lepidosauria; order Squamata; family Acrochordidae; genus Acrochordus; species Acrochordus granulatus. The sequence continues at coordinate 1,325,459 of JANHZU010000001.1, forward strand.
TCACGTCTTGTGAGTTAGTTGTCTTGTGAGGTACCACTGTATTTAAAGCACAACAAAGATAAATATTAAGGAAGTTTTTTTTAAAAAAAAAACCTTTTCTGTTCTCATACACATGTGTAAGTATATTTATGTGTTCCTCAATTCAGGAATAAAATTAATTTTTGCTTAAAATAATTTGTTTAAAAATAATAACCTCCATATGAAACAGGAAATGAAATGGTTCAGACAAATCTTTTTCTGGAGATTCTTAAAAGATTACAGACTAAAAGTGGCAGATTTTCCATGCTTTTGAATATGATAATATACATTCTCTCAGTGCTGAATACTTGCAACACCTTTCCTTTAGGTTCATAGGTCACAAAATCCTCTTAATTTTTTTATTATGAACTACTTTTCCCAATCTGATATTTATGTGACTAGGGAAAGCAATAAAGCAATCTGTATGGACATCTTTACATAATATTTGGACTTGCTGCTACTCTGGAATGTAATTTTTACTTGTACTGTTTTCATAAACATCATAATTTGTTGATGGAGGATGTAGCATCTATGACAAGTATTAATGCAACATGGGTTGGCATTCAAGATTGGGTTTTTAACTGAACAAGTCCAGCCTTGTAGTACAATATTAATGTTATCTCTCTTGCAGGTAGATGTGAAGAAGACAGCTCTGGCATTAGCAATCACAGATTCTGAACTCTCTGATGAGGAGGCCTCTATCCTGGAAAGTGGAGGATTCACTGTCTCCAGAGCTACCACACCACAACTGACAGATGTGTCTGAAGGTGCTATATTGCTTCTTTTCAAACCAAATATCACATTTCAACTTGGAGTCATTGAATGAGACAATACAAATTCTATGTTGCTTTGTGGCAGAACTGAGAATTCAGAATTAGAAAGGATCATGTAATTCTAAATATTTGTAGATACATAGTACAAGCAGAATGCAGTATCTTAGTTTTTCTCTCCCATATTAATTTTCCAACTGTACCTTAATTTGGAAATAATTAGTAATTCCCCTGTCCTTTTTACTGATCCTATAAAAATCAGCCCAGTTATATTACAGAATTATAAACAAAACTTCATTGGCTTCACTGGATTGATTTCTGTTCTTGTTTGGTTCTCCTCTCTTGAACTCCATCCCCTAACAAAATGGCAGCCAAGATTATTAATCTATGGCAACCATGTCAGTCAAGCTCATAGCCTCTCCTTTAACTCTTCCTGAAAAGTCATGGAAGAAATTTTTGTCTAACATATCAGACCTGAAAAGAAAGGCATCTGAATTGGGAATTAATTTCCTTGTAGATCCATCAAAAGTAGGGGTAGTACATTCTTATATTACATTTCTATTCATAGTTTAGAGTTGAGTGTGGACCAAGCTTAAGTTTCAAGTTGAACCTGCTTCAACAAGACTCAGAAGTAACTTTTGGAAATGCAAAGCTCTGTGCTACTATTGGCAGGAGAGTTTTGAGTTCTTTATAAACAGACTAAAATTTGCAGGCATAGTTGCTTTCTCAGAAGGAGATGCTCCATAAAATTCTGATTTTTCTTTTAAAAAAAAAGAAAGTTCCTGTGACTTTGTATTTAGACAAAACTTATGAATTTCATAAGAACCAAATGATAAAATATCCCTCAACTACACTGTTGATCTTAGAGTCCTAAACAGCTCTTCCCTGTAATTAGGAAGTAGACCAATGCTGTCCTTTCTTTTTCTCCACATCTCAAGTTTTAGATCAACTAAACTGATCTAATTGAAATTAAAGTACTGAGAGTTTACTGACAAAGGATCAGCATTTTTTGCACAGAATTTATTTACATGTTTGTTTTGCATTTCAAAACATTTGCAGAACCACAGAATTAGCCAAACCAGGTCAGTTTCTCTCAGGATATCTATTGGATTAGAGTGTTCAGAGTATTACAGGTTTATCATGATCTTTAAAATTATTTTATAAGATATATCAATATTATTCTTATACTGCAGCTGGGATAGGTGCAGAGAGAAATACATTGGGTGACAGACTATTCTCTATAATGAGTATGTAGGGGAGATTATAGACAAACCTAAGATGTCCCAGTTGTACATAAATGTTAGGTTGTTCATGCTTTGAAAATGATTGGAAGAAGTGCTTTGAAATTCACAAGTAGGGGGAACCTACTTGTTCGTTATAGGATCCTGGCTATTTTTCAGGCTTTCATATGAGCTTAAGAAAAAATGTAATTGCTTCAAATATTTCCCTCATTAAACTTAACGCACTTCTTAAAGCAGTGGCACGTGCAGGAACTTAAAACAAGTCAGAGGTGCTATGCTCACATCAATACAAAAGCATTTCTTCTACCCATTTTTGATGTGTATATACTCCTACTGAATTTAGAAATTGTGATATACCACTCTCTTTAAACTTAAAAAATATGTGCATATTTTAACTAATAAATTTGATAAATTTTAATTACTATTTTTATTGTAAGCCACCCAGAATCACTCATATTGAGATGGGTGGCAAATAAGTTTAATAAATAAATAATAAAATATTTTATGATGCACATTTACCAGTTGTACTTTAGCCTTATGACAAGATAAAGAAAAACTTTAGTAAGCTTACCTGTGTGAATGGTGACTTTTAGTCTTGGGCTAGTAATATAATGTTTGGCTTATAGAACTTCAGGCAGAGAAAATGGAAAAACATTGTAATTCCACTCAGAAGATGAGAAGAAGGAACAAAAGCCAGGCAAGCATGCTCAGAAATATGTACAGTAAAGCAGACTGAACGCCACAGCTGAGCTAGCAGCCAAATTAGCGGAGGGTTGAGGATTCAGAGCAGGAATCTCAGGGGCGCTGAAAGCTCTATTCTTACTTATTGCCTATTCGCTTTTTAGATCTGGACCAGCAGAGCCTCCCTAGTGAACCTGAAGAATCCTTCTCCAAGGATTTAGCAGAATTCCCATCTGTGGAGGAGTTTCATTCCAAAGACTTGGGACCACCCAGCGAAGATGACAGTTTTGGGGTTCCCATTCAAAGAGCACACCAACTAGACTCTGCTGAGGAGGAGGAGGCAGCAGCAGCAGCTATGAGTTCGGACACATCCATTCTGTGCCTGGCCTCACCCCTGCACTTTGTAAATACTCATTTCAATGGGAATGGGCAGGTGGTGGTGGGAGGAATCCCCAAGTCCCAAGCCACCTGTGCACAAGGCCTGGGGCTACACATCGATTCGTTAAGTCAAGAGATTGTTACTACTGCTATCAGTACAGTTGTGCAGAACACCCTGTCAGCTCTGCTCCACTCCTCGGAGGACAGTGAAGAGCCTTCTTTCTCCGAGTTCCTGCCTACTGAACCTGAGGAGAGACTCAGTTTCCAGGCACAGCTATCTGAGAATGAGGAGGTGGGAACAGCTCCTCTGCCTGGGAAGGAGGAGGAAGAAGAGGAAGCTGATGATTTTGAGCTGCTTGATCAGAAGGAGCTGGAGCAAATGGATACAGAGCTGGGCCTTTCTGGAGAGACAGAAGTTCCCAGAGCTCCTTCTCAACCACCTAAGGAACCATCACCCTGATCTTACTGTTAAGTCTTCTGTTTCTGTAGCTGCAAGAAAGGACAAATAGACATATAGAGAGTTATAGGCTATGCTGAAGGACAGATAGACATGATAAAATTCAAGCAAAGCACTCACATTTGCAGTGTTATGTCTGGAATCAAAAGTTGTCCTCCTCCTAGTATTGGCCTTTCCATCAGGCCTTTGTTTCTGCCCATGCTTCGTAGTGATGATGCAGTCTTTGTCTGCTGCTGCAGTTTTTCTGTCTTAGTTTATTTTGCGGTTCTTATTTCACACATCATTTCCTCAGCTGAATATTTCCACCACTGCAACTTATTGCTCATCCCCATGTATCCAATAGGAATTAAAGGGAGGGTGTAAATAATTTAATGAAAACATTGGTTAGTTAATTGAACAGGAAGGAGAAACGGGTTCTAAGGAGAAATAGTTTTGGGAATTTTTCTTCTCAGAAATGTTGGGGAATGGAAAATATGTTTTCAATAATGATACCACGTAGATATTTTTTCCTGTGAAAATGAAGGCAATCTGGACTTAGCTACCTTTATTGCACAGAAAGCAGATGCTTCTGCAGTTCCAAGCACCTGTCCTACCTTCTCAAGTATTTTAAGCCTTCAGTCTACTCTCCTCTATAGGTAATGTGAATATATACTGTACCCATTGGTTTCCAGGAAGGCATAGCCTGATTTTATTCGTTCTGAACTATGTATCTATTTGTCTGGAATTTTTTTACATGTACTTGGAAGAATTCAAGTTTAATTGTAGAATCTGGAAGCCTTCGTCTTCCCTTTCTGCTGCACTTTAAATACAAATATTTCTGCTTGTTGGTACCAACCCTGTCCTGAAACATCTTGGGCAGATCGCGTTCTTCTAATGGCCTTACTCTTGCCTCTGGGAGAGAAGCAGATCAGCTGGAAAAGACATTATGTGAGACAATGAAAAGAATTCTAGTGTTAATGGAGGAAGGGTATTCAGTTTGCCTATCAACTCCCTTCACTTCTGACAGATTTCCATTGATTTTTTTTTTGCTTATTGGAGCAGTATGTGCATTTCTATTTTCAGGAGAAAGAACTGGGCAAGATGATCCTCCTCTCCCCAAAATAGTGGTTGATGTATGTAGGGATGGTATGTGTAATTTTACAGAAAACAAAATAAACACAAAAGGGTTCATAAAGTTGCAAATATCATATTTTCATTGTATAGTAGCAGAGGTGTCTCTTTTCCAGTGTATTAGCTTATTAGTGCACTGCAAGCTACAACTATGTATAGCAATGGCCTTCTTAATTGAATGGCTATTGTTTTGTTCCCTCATTTCATTTTGGCCATTTTTCCCATGGATTGCCAGTCTTGGTATCTTTACTTGTTTTCCAAGGGATTACCAGCCATAGAGCAAAAATAGTGTTATGAGTTGGATGAAGAAAAACCAGTTTAAATTTACAAATGCAGGCCCTGAATTTCTGTTACATATCCTGTAGAGCTCTGTCCTTGAGCTGCACTTCTAAATAACTTGTCAAAGAAGTGTGAAAGATATTCAAAGAAATCCAAACACCTTTGCAATTCCTGCCTCCATATCCATCCTATCCCCCACCTTTGACCACTGTGTAGGAAGATACTGTACTTATGCCTTTCTCTTTCTTTCCATCCAGACTTCTGATAAAGGGTAAATAATTTTTAGAAAGCTGTTAGCACAATTGTTTTGTTGGCCAGAGCTAGTTCCTTTTTTGTCTTGTATTGCCTGCCCCTTCCTCAAACATAGTGGAGTGGGGTGAATAACAGCTTCTTCTTACTGTCTGCACTTTGGAAACAGGCACCTTTGTGGCACTGAGTGTAAAGCCTGCTTACCTTTGTGTTGTGTCCTGGCAACTTTTCCACCCGTCTCAATAAAACCCTAAGTTTTTCTTTCTGATGCAGAAAGCATGTATTGTGTTGATATTTCTCTCTTATTCTTTATGCTTTCTTCCTTTCCTTTGGTGGCAGCAATGCTCTGTTGCTCCAGGATAGAGGCTCCTAATGAAGGGCTGGGAAATTGCTATCATTGCCCAGGAAAGGTGAAAGGCTCTAAATTGTGTAGCAATGTTTATTCTATGGCTGAATATTTAAAAATGAAATGTAGTCTTTTTAATAAAAAAAGTTTAAAGATTTGAATTTTGGGTGAAAAAATTATTTTCCTTAATTTATTAAGAGTTTCAGCTTGCACATTTTTGCTTCCATCACTGTGTGAAGATCTTAGCTTTGATTTCCAAGTGTAAAACTATAATTATCCAATAGGGAAAAAGAAGGGAAATAAACAATAACATTAAATTTAGAAGGTAGGGGTATGTTAGAAAGATGGTGCTCTCAGCATTTTTAAATTCTTCTTCCCTACTACTATTTAGAATGAATCTTATTAATAGACTTTCTATTCATATGTATAATCCTACACCAATCAAGGCACAGGACCAAACTTGTATTGTTACTTTTCAGAATCCCGAGTATCTTTTACAGTTTTCTAATGGTACATAGATAAAAAGAAACATTGAATATCAACACCAGCTTTTATTGCAAAGGCCCAATATTAATTATAAAGATAAAAGACTAGCCAGAGAAGTACTCTAGAAAAGTTCTCAATAAATAAAAAATGGGACCTCTTCATGAACTGGATCAAAATTGATAGTTCTATTCAAAACTAAAAATATAGATTCTGTCCTGTATTATTCTGCAAAATTAAAAGCAAATAAATATTTTAGCCAGCAATGCTACCATTCTCTTTTCTTCTTGCATCTCAGCAGAGACTGTTGGATGTCAAGTAGATGTCCATCATCAGCATTCCAAAGAAAACTTGTCACCAAGAATCAACATAAATGAGTTCCAAGATACTGGACAACAGTGTTGCATGGCTTCTTCATAACAGGAAAGAATTATGCATATAGTCGTCTTGTTGTAGAAGGCTGTTTGTATACTGTTGATCCATAAAATAGTTTATAGCAAGATTTGTGACGGCTTTTTCTAATCTCAGGCAAGAATCAGATGGTATTCCAAGCATGCTAAAGTCTGTTTTCAAAAAGCTACAATGGGATTTACTATTTTATAGTCCTCCAAGCCTAAGTATTCAGAAAAAGGGACAGTTATATCTATTCCTCAGCTTCTATGCACTGTGTGCAGCCTGTAGGAGATGTATCAGTTTCTTACAGTGCCTTGATGTAGGCTGAGAACTATTATAGGTACAAGCCTGAGATCCGTGAATGGAAAGTGCTTCCAGTTTTTCACTTGCTTGGAGTGATACCAGTACCTAGAAAGGAAACTAACAGTTAATTAGAAATCTAGGATTGTAACAGTTCTTTCCAAATACATGTTCTAGGGTTGTATTCTCCCCAGGTCATTCCAAACACTGAAAAATCAACATCTTCAAAGAAATAAAATTCACAAGGGAAAACAACAATACACTATCCTTGGATATCCACATCAGTAGAGGAAACAATTGCAAAACAGAAATGCAAGTTATTTAAAAACAATTCACAGGAACCAAGTACTCTATTACCAAAGTAATAACCCAACCTCCCACAAGAGGAGCTGTGTAAGAACATTATTCAGAAGAGCACCAATGCATTGCAGCAACCCAGAACACCAGAAAGAGGAAACAGAGCACCTATATAAAATTTTCCAACAAAATGGATACCAACACAAGTTTATCAAAAAGTGCTTGACCACTCAACCCACTACAGCAAAATCAACATGAGCTATGAAAGAATAAACAATCCCTAACTTTTACAACCACCGGCCATAATTATAATATAAACCAACTAAAGCTCTCCAAAACATCTTAAGTAAACCAAAAGACCCAGTAGCCCAAGAAGAATAACCATGAATCATCACAACAGAGTGTAAGGACTGTATAGGCAGAAGAGTGTATCTGTGAACACCAAGTAGCAGACACAAGACACAATGAAAACCCCTTAATCACATAACACATGAACAGACTCAACTATAGTTTCAAGTGGGAAACTGTTGAGTATCCCAAAATAAGTTAAACTCTAAAAAAGCTAGGAATTCCTGGAAGCTTGGCATTCAGACAAATCAGCCATCAACAGACACACAGAGATAAACCACATTTATACATCACTCAAAAGAGACAATAAAACTAAGAAGGAAAAACGAAGACCAAAACACATCTTTTCCAACAGCTAATACCCAAATAAACAGGGATTAACATCAAACAAACAATGAAGCAGAAAAGAATACCTTAATCTAGGAATTAACAAGGAGAAAACTATACCCTCATGAACACTGGCAAGGCAAGCAACTATAAACAGGGAGCAAACCCCACATTCATCAGCACTGATGATGTTACCTAGTTGGCCAATGAATTTTCCGCAAGCAAATAACCAAGCTCAGAGAGCACCACGGATTCCATCTTTCAAAATAGACTCTTTTAGTTCCTCATCAAATGAGCAGGTAGGAAAGCTAGGCCATATACAGTATTTTTAAATAAAGGTCCATTGTATTTTCTGAACAAAACTCTTGAAAGAGAAGTATTCTTTCAAAAAAATCTATCAAAGTACATTACAAAAAATTTGGTATTGTGACTAAATAATGAAACAGAAACTGCTAAATGCCGTACTCCTATCTAACAACATGAACTGTACATTCCCAATCACATGTCATTATTCTAGAATGAAATGCAGGCTTATTGATGACTGTTAATGAAACCAATTGAGAAAAAGGATAGAGACAGTCAGTTTTAGGTTCACTGAAATCAGGAGTTAAAATGAGACTGAATAAACATTTTGAACCTTTCCTTTCCCACTGGCATCTGATGTCAATATTTGCAATGCCTTTTTAAGACTAAAAAGAACCATCTAACATCATACTCTACTAAGATCTAATGCATAATATGATTTTAATTCTTGACTAGCAAATTTAGTTTGAGAGGAAACCTTCTATGGTGCACTGAGTGCCTACACTGAAGCACTGCTCATGTCCATTCCTTTTCCCCCCGGTTCACAGTTCGTAGTAATCCATTATCACTCTTTAAAGTTGTAGACTTTGTACCTGGTGAATCTTGGACTGCTGCCCAATGGAGTGTAGAGCAAATAGTGCTGCCTGTTGCACAGCAGGCTGGGAGTCATGGCAGGCTGCATCCAACAAAAGCTCTGGTGCTCTGCTCTGGATCAGCAAATCTCCCATCTCCACAGACTGTTGCCCCAAGTTGCCCAGTGCTGAAGCTGCATTGCAACGAGTCCGTGCCTGGGAATCCCCCAGAAGCCGAACAACCCAAGGCACTGCTTTGTTGAAACCATGCATTAGAGGACCACCCTGGTAGGCTGCATTACCAACAGCAAAGCTGGCTGAGCAACGCACATGTTCATCTTCATCCGAAAGACAATTCAGCAAACGTTCCTGTAGTCCTGCCTTGTCCAACAGTGCATGAGGAAATCCTTGCCCATGACGTAGTAGATTGCCTATAAGGCTACATGCTCTGGCTCGGACCAGGCACTCCCTATGGCACAGTACATGGCTCAATAACCGGGAAGCTGAATCTGAGTCAATCAAAAGTCTTTGCAGGAAAGGCAAGTGAGCTGGACTGGCCCGGGCTATGTGAGCGAGGAGGGAGAGCAGATCTGCCATAATAGTTGTCTGATCTGAAAGCAAAATGGCTGACAAGAAGACAATGGCTTCCTCTGAGGTGGCTATTTCCACCACTTGGTCAATGATTCCTTCATCATTCAATACCAAGTGGCATACAAGGCTCAAAGGCAACTCTGTCTCTGAGATGGGAAGATACTGAATGGAGACCTAAGGAAAGGAGAGCAGAGGAGGGAGTCCAAAAATGGATCATTATTCTTACAAAGAACAGTATGACAAATCCCCTTATATTTTTCAAAGATTGGAATTCCTATCCTACACCAAAAATACAGCTTATCTATGATTATTTAGGCCATCTTCATGAGCATGACCACTAGTGAGGAGGATGAAATGCAGGAAAAAGAACAGCCAGGACAGTGATAAGGAACTATAAATGTTAATCCCCAATATCATCTTGCAGGTACTTAAATGCTAGAACAGATTTTACCTGGAGTAAATGGGCAGGGATTTGAGAGTCCTTCAGACTTGCTATGATGTAGTCTAAAGTTTCTGGGTCTATATCCAGAGCAAACGGGAAACAGAATAGCTGGCAGACTTGTAGCACAACAATAGACACTAGTTTGGGATCACTATCCTCTTGCACCTGCCTGGGAATAAAGAGAAAAACAGCAGCAAATCAGGCATTAAGTTTAACAAATTTCAACAGACTGTAATATAATGAAGTGCAGTCATAAGCGTCAGTGGCTTCAGAAACTGCAAGTCTAGTGAAATGTTTATGCAAAAGGTAACATACTCCAACTGCAGTAAAGGAAGTGCTATAGTACTACAGTTCAGTAGTAGAGCATCCCATGCAAAAAGGAAAGGCTATTTGTGGGCCTGACATTTTCATTCAGGAATGGGAAAGGCGCCATCCATTCAGTACAGCAGAAAGTTGCAAATGTAACAATGGTCTGATTTAGTAGGCAGCAACAAATAAACAAGGCTATCTGTGTCATTTATTTAGAATGTAATTTTTAGGATCAGGAACTGCCATGAGAAATGGTACAAGGAACACAGGGATAAGTTAAAATACTAGTACAGATGCTGAAAACTTAGAATAGGTAAAGACACTGAGAATTCGATACTCTATTTTTTCTAGTCCTATAACTTAGAATCTTTAGTGGGAAACCTCATAAGAAAACAAATGCTGCTGGATACATTGATATATTTTATTTATTTTTCAAATTTTAAAACTACCCATCTCCCTCATGGAGGGACTCTGGACGTATGCAAATAAAATAGTATATATTTTATATAGTATATAAAACTTAAAAAGAGGCAAAGATGATTAAAAATATTCTCAAAATGTCTCACGTTAGGAAAATATTTGGGAGTGGGATGCTCAGATGGTACCATATTTGCTCTTGTTGGCAAATTCTTCTTGAAAAACACAGCACTGAAGAATGAATCCAAAATTAGATGCAAGAGAGATAGTATAATTGTTTCAAGTGATAACAATGGTGTTTGGGTGAATGAAAAGCATGCAGTTTTACAATACGATTTCCCCAGAAATATTGTATTGTATTTAATGGTTGTGTTCACAGAATCAGAGTTGGAAAACAGCACTTAGGCCATCAGGCATAACTCTCTGTGGTATTTGTTATGTCTGTTCTTTAGGTCAACTTTGCATTGTTGATTACTCACATTTGGGCTAAGTGTTTCAAGAAGCCAGGCTCAAGTAGCTTGTTCAGACCTGCCATCATAACACTACTGGGTTGGGCCAGTTGGGAAAGGCACTGGTGAGGTTCTTGGGTAAAGACGAAGAGGACTAAACTGAGGAAGAGCATGATTCCTACAACAAGAGAAAGAAAACATCCTTGATGCATTCTCTCAGTGCTTCCCTTCCCTTCTCAACTTCAGGCAGCAGCCATGTCCCTGCCTGATATCCAGAGAGAAAGCATGGACATCTTGATGTCATAAAGCCATTTTTTCCAACTGGAATTCCCAAGTTTTGTCTTCTGACATATAGACAGAAGGAAATGATTCCCAGGAGATCAAACTGATTTTATAATGCAGGGGCCCTTATTTTATATATTAAATTTATATGCTGCCCATTTCACTGTCAGGTGATTCTGGGCGGCTTACAAACATCATAAAAACAAAGGTACAAAACATTAAATATTAAATGAACAGAAATTAAATAAGTTAGAAAAACAGAATATGACAGGGTGGAAGTGGATCTTCTTCCTAGTTCACTAACTACCTCCAAACACCTCCCTTAACTAAAATAAAACTTACCTTGTGGTGAAAGCAAGTTCCAGTCAGGCTCTGGTGACTGCTGGTCAGCTCTTGGGGTCTCACCTTCCATCACTGGTTGCCAAGTGATCAAGTGAAGCACCATGGCAAAGCGATGCCATACAATGCTCCAGAGCTCTGAGGCAGCAAATTCTCTGACGGCTGCTGCATCTCCCTAGTCCAAGAGAATCCAGACTCAAACAATTACATTGAAGATAAAAGATCTTATCTTCCACTGGCTAAGCACAGATGTTCCCTCTAAAATCTAATATGCCTTTATCAAACATATCATGTGTACTTGTATAATCATTTGGCAAACTGGGTTTTTAAGTCCATTTCTAGATTCTTTTCTGTCCCTTCTCAGTCTTCTGATATTGCTTCCAATCCAATGTTTTTTTCCAAGAAAGGGCAGAACTTGGGTGAAGCCATTTTTCTACCCCCATATATAGTGGAAATAATGTGGCTAATTTCTCATCTTTTCTCATTTGGCAGCAAAAGTTCCAAGCTTTCCTATTTGTTGGATAATTTCTATACTCTTAAGAAATTCAGAGCAGATGTTTTGTAGACACAGAAGAAAACCCATACCTGGCTTAATAAATGCAACAGCAAAAACAAGAGCCCATCATAGAAGCCAGTTCCCATGGGAGGAGGCAGGAACAACTGAAAGATATGAGAAAGTTATGTAATAGGCTAATGCAGAATGTCAGAATCACAAACTGGCCAATGTGTTGCATGGCAGGTGTGGCAATTCAAGATATTGCTGAATTAGAAGGTCCAGCTGTATTGCCAATAGTGAGGGTGGCAAAGAATTATGAATCAACAATATCTGGAGGAACACAGATTTCGCACCCCTTGTCTTTACAACCAGAGGCTTTTGTCTTGATATGACCCAATATCATTATAGCTGGATTGTTACCTCTGCAGGTTCTGTGAGTGCAGTAGCTATAATTGTCAAGGCTTGTTCTTGGCTAAATTTCACAGAAGCACCATACTGGATCAGGTAGGCCAGTAAAAATAAGAAGCTCATGATTTGATCCACAGTCAACTCCAGGTCTTGTTTTGACTGACTGTATGGAGCTTCTCCATCTTTGGCTGCAAAGAATATCATCAATCTGATTTCGG
>JANHZU010000001.1:1341666-1355089 GCA_032468055.1 Acrochordus granulatus
GACAATCATTTCTACATCAAATTCCATTGAAAATGATTTTTTGGTGAATATTTTTGGGGGCGTGGAACGGATCGTCCAATTATCCATTGTTTCCTATGGGAAACCTCGTTTCACTTTATGAGCATTTTGTGCTAAGAGCGTTCTTCTGGAATACATTAGTCTTGTTTTGTGAGGCACCACTGTAATAGCAAATTCTCACGAAATAATTTTATGGCCAATTTGTAGCATTCTTAAAATAACAAGAAAACCAGTCTTTTTGCCATTACATCTGTTACCTTCTTGAGCTGGATGCTCAAAGCTTGAACCCTGGTAGAAAGTATCCAGCAGGGATTGATGATCTTCAAGCAAGCTGGTGTAGAAAGTGTTGGAGACTGATGGACAAGTGCGATCCATGCTCTCACATAAATGGATAAAACACTAAAGGAATGAGAAAAGGGCAAATATTACAATGTAGACGGAGCAGATTTAAAGATGGGTGGAAGGAATAATATCCTCGTAAAGCTGTGCTGCTGAAATAAGATAACTATAACTCCCCTGGGTCCATGTGCAAAGTCACTTATTGTTTGGTGACCAAATGAGATGAAAGGCGGAAGGGATGGAATGCAGGGCCTACAGAGTACCAATTTCTAGGAAAGGCAGAAGGGAAGGGTTCCATATTGTCATCACTAAGTATACCACTTTGGTAGTAACTGATAAAATTTGTACACTCCTTAGTTACTTTTGCCACCCCCAGTATCGTTCCTTGAATGGGAAGTGTTCCCAAACAATCCATGATTTAGAGACTGAGAACTCCTGGGCTAGCAGAGTAAGCAAATCAACTTGCTTCTGAGATCTTTCTTTCATAGAAGAGTAAGAGGTACATGATAATTTGAACCTTCTTGTCAGCACTTCATGGTAGACCAGACCAGGAAACAAATTTCACAGAATGACCAGGACTATACTATAATAAGATAAACTATGATTATAGGATATTGTAAGTCTGCTCATGTTTTCCTTTCCCTCCCTCTTACAACTCAGGGCAGCAGAGGTTGAGTGTAGGCTACTCTGACTTTTTTTGTAATGTTCTCTTGCCTCTCTGGATTTAACACATATTTCTTCTGCACCTGAGGTTTTCTTTCCAAGATTATTTCCCTGGCTATCTATGTTAAGGAAATAACATTACATGAAACTTAGATTCAGTATAACACATGTTGATAAATATGCTGGAAAGCTAAAACTTGAAAGCATCAAGTTTTCAAATCCTTCTCTTAAGATTTATAATTTGGTATGACTTTTACAAACAAATCAATATGGATGTTAATCAAAGCTATTAATCACAGAAGATATTTAGAACCTTCAGATCCAGAAAAATCATGCTACTGAATTCCAGGAACTGAGAAGCAGAAGAAGGCCAACCATTTTTTTTCTGCCTTGGCTCTCTTGCACATAGAATTCTACAATCTAATAGACAATAACACATATCAGCATGCATGTAGATAAGGGCAACAGATGACGAAGCTGAAGGAAAAGGAGGAGGAGGAGAAAAGAGCCAGAAATAGAATACAGCTGTATAAATTAAAAAAATCAGGTAAGACATGGATACTTACTGTGAGGCTTTGTTGTTGCAACCTGTTCTCTTGATCTGTTGACTGAGACAGTAGCGTGGGTAGAAGAGTTAGAAAATGACTAGCACAAGTGCAGAATTCCTGCAAACTAGAAAACCAATTTGGTTATGAATTAAGACTTAGGAGCTAAATTTTGAAACATTCTAGTAAACCCACCATGGCCACTCATTTTTCTCCATCCTTTAACGAGTTCAATCTTTGCAGTATAAGGGCCTCTACTTAGAGGAATTATTTGCTATGCCCTGCTTTCAAAATAAAATAAGGCATAGCAGGAGAACCACTGTTTATTTAGCCATACCCATTCATTCTGTGATTTAATTTTTGCCTGCCCATACTCTGCTGCATATAATACCATAGCTTATTTTACCCTCTTATTATGCCTATCCTGCAAGTTCCTTACCTTTGCTTCTTTTCATCTTTCTCCTGGTTGAAATCACTGGCAAAGAAGGATGACATCACTGAAATTAGATCTATTAGCAGTGTGATATGCCATGGCTGCTGTAGGACAAAGAAAAGAGTTCATGTTCCTCCAATTGTCTAGGAACTCCTCAAAAAGATCAAGAAACTAATCTCTACCTGGATATCTCAGGGAATTCTGAATAAATACTACTGAATTTTGTGCAGGATGAAGATGATATAAAAAATCTGTCTAGACAAAGCTGTCTTGAATGACTGTGAGATTTCTGCAGCATGAAGCCAAGATTCAGAAAACATGTTGACTTCCTATGAAATCTTGGATTTAACTTAAATCAAATGTGCTGCTTTTCTTGATCTTCTTTTCATGGATTTTAACTGCACAGGCATTAGCTACAGCAAACTTGGGCAAAATGAAATTTTCTAGAACTCGTTGAGATTATCCATAGTACTATTCTCTGCTGTTCTTCCTACCAAATCCTATATTTCAAATACTCTAACATTGTTGTCAACTTTGGGCAAATTGAATTCAATAAATGTATAGTTTTTGTCTGTTAAACAGAAAAATGCCAGTTTAAATTACACTCATGTACTGTAAAAGAAACTAAATAAATAACAGCAAATTTGTCTGCCTTCCACCTAGATCTTTTTTCTGGAATTAAGCTGATTGTTTAAACAATACCTCGTTCTTACCTGCCTAATGCTGGAACTTGCCAAGATGTCCCTCACTAACTGCATCAGGAAATGGGTTAGTTCTATGTCATTGCAGAAGGCATATAGTAGTTCTGAATTACAGCGTGTACTTAACAAGTTGCAAATGACATGAAGAGCAGGACGAAGATGGGAGGCACCTTCAAGCATCCCTTCTAAAACCTGTACGAACATATAGAAACATTAAATAAGCTACCAGCCCTAAAATGTTCTAGAGATATCACATCATTCATTCATTCAACAGTCATACTATCTTCAATAATGTTTAATAAAGTGGCACAGCCATCATTAAGTTCATTCAGTATACTTCCCGCACAGATTTTCCCCAGAATCAATGGCATGTTCCAGCTTATCTTTTAGATTCCTTCCATCCCTACAAGTACTTTGACTTTCTTCAACTTTGAAAGGTTTACTTCATCCTTCAAACTCGTGGCTCACCAGTTCCTATGAGTAACAGCTAAATAGCCAAAATTGCCAAAAGGGGCTGACCATAGAAATGTACAGTGGAACCTTGGATTGCAAGCACTCGGTGCACGAGATTTTTGCAAGATGAGCAAAATGTTAAATAAAATTTATTTTGGTTGACGAGTGGCGACTCACGAGACGAGCACTGCGCTGTGAGCTCGCGTAGGAAATCTCACAACGGAGCTGACGGTTCTCCTCTCTTGCTGCATAAACAGTGTAAATTAAGTGAAAGGCATTCAAGAGAAGGAACTCCTAAGACTCGGGCTCTGGATTCTCCTTCCAGGCAGTCCCTTCCCCCTCCTCTCGTCTCCCTCAAACCAGCCGGGACTGTTCTCAAAGCGTGTGTGCACATGCACACAAAATCACACAAACCCTCATCGCCTGGCACCATCCAGCCCGTCCCCTGCTGCCCATCCCTTCTCCCCTCTCATGGCACGGAGGCAGGTTAAGATGAGAAACATTTCTAAACCACCCAAGAAAGACCCCCGGAAAGACGTTACTGAAGAACGTCTTTTCTTTTGCCTCAGTAGTGGCGGCAGCAGATCCTCCGATCCAGCAGGGGGCACCAGACAGCAGCAGGCCTAGGAGCAGCCGAGGCCAGAACCTACCTCAAAGCAGATCCATAAGTGCTGGTTAGTTTGTTCTATTTCTGCTTTATACTGTGTGTTAAAATGTAAGGGACAATCATTTCTACATAAAATTCTGTTGAAGATGATGTTTTGTGAATATTTTTGGGGGCGTGGAACAGATCATCCGACTTTCCATTGTTTCCTATGGGAAATCTCATTTCGGTTTAAGAGCATTTTGGACTAAGAGCATTCTTCCGGAATGGATTAGTCTCATAATGGGAGGTTCCACTGTATTTCCACTTAAGTTCTTACCTCTTTTCTCTAAACTGCATCTAGTTTAATTTCTGAAGAACTAGTTTCTATCACAACTATCACCTGCTGACCACAATCCTGGATTCGGGTACGGATGCGCTGCACAAAATCAGGGTCTCCCAGAAGACTCAATGGGGCACTCAGCTGTACATGTGCAGGATCTGTGGCATCTATGAGGTGTTGCCATTCTTCATCACTATCCAGCTCCTACAGAACAAGAATGTGTCCACAATGTTCTAGAAGTCAAGAAAAAATTATGCAAAGTGTTGAGGTATAAATACATGTGCCTACCTCGGTTTCCAGATCTACATTGTCGATGCTGCATCTGCCTTGTGCTCCACCATTTTTTGACTTTTTCTCTGGGAATTCCTGCTCATAATCATGTGTAATCCTGTTTTCCCTATCCACGAAGGATGAAGACTGAAGTGAGACTGCACAGCAAAGAGAAATTCTAATCTCACTCAAATACCTGATTCTCACCGAGGTGTAGGAGATGGTGCTGCTTGCTCCCATTCTGCTCCTTGATCTTCTAGAACACAGGACCTCTGTTTTCCAGAGCTAGAAGACACCTGATGCTCTTCTCTGGGATCTGTCTGAGCGAGACAGGCTTTCCATGGATGGCCCTTGCCTTCTTTTGCTATTACTTCTTTCAGAGGAGCCTTGGATTTCTCTCTCTCCTGTAATAGACAAAATCACATATTAGATAGAACTGTAATGGACTGAGACTCACCATATCAAAAGGACCCTTGCCCAGGATTATGTGCTATACATTTTACCTTTTTCTGAGCCTCCTGGGCCATCTTCTGACGTGCCTTTTTCAAAATCTTTGACTGACCACTGTGAGGGGCCAGGAAATGTGCTTGTTGGTCTTTCAAAGCTTGTAATTCAGGAGTCAATTTGCTAGTGAAAGGATTTGTAACACCCTGTTCTGTTGTGTCATTGATCACTACAAAGAAGGATCCAGGTCAGTAACTAGATTTCTTTGGACTGTATACATCAAAGTAGATACTAAAGTTAGATTGAGGGGAGATGGTAGAAAACAAAGGCACAATACTTACCTGTAACCTGTCCAGCAATGAATGGATGATAGAGTAGCTCTGGCCAGGATAGGCGCTGACGAGGATCCTTCATCAGGAGGCCTTGCAAGAAGCTCTATAAAGTGATATATGAAAGAAGCTCTAGTGATTACACTGGTAGACATGGCCAGAAAAGCCTCACAGCCAATATAGCTCACTGGTCTCTCCTGGTAAGTTTTGTAATTCAACCATATATGAAACTGTCATGAGCATAAGACATCTTGGAATGTTACTTTTGTTTCTGTGTTTAAGTTTCCATTCTTAAGGTTTCAAGAAAACCATGCCTTAAAAATCCTGCTGATCTCAGCAAAATATTGCACTGAAATACACTATATTTTATCATTATTTATTATTATTATTTATATAACTTTTTTGTTGCCCATCTCTACAAGTGACTCTGGGCAACAAATTATTCTTCTTTTAATCTCCTCTGTGACATCTCCCCTCCCAAGAAACTAGGCAGGATCTGAACAAATAAGAAGAGGTTCATATACTGTATTTGGAACTGTTTGAAATAGCAACGAGAGTTTATAATGGCAGCATAAACTTGTAATTATAAATCTAGGCGGCAGGATGGCTTGAAGTGAAGAAGTAACAGAGCTGAACCTTTAAAATATTGTTTAAAATCTCCATGTGGGTTAAGCACAAACAGTAAACAGTGGAAGAAAGTGAAAAAAACAAGTGAGGAAGTAGTCAGTCTAAGATATCTAGGAAATCTATACTTGGATGTTTGAGTGTAATAAGGCATTAAAAGATTAAAGGCTCTCGGACAGTGGTTTTCAACCTTTTTCATTTCATGGTATATTGACAAGGTGCTAGCATGAGTGAATACATATTTCATAGCTGGGACTTCCAGGCTCAAAAACTGGAAGTTCCATGATATCACAGGTTGGTAGGATGTGGAGACAGTCACAGAGGCAGGGTGATAGCTGCATAACACTTCCCAGCATTTATTTGTGGTTCACATGGCACACAATTATGCTGTAGCACAGCTGCTCTAAGAGAAAAAAGAACACACACTTCAATGTATAAATCAACCTCAATTTTACTAAGTGGAAATGGGAAAAAAGCACTACCTTGAAGTGGGGGCTTATGTTTTTTGGCCACTTGATTGGATCTTTGATGATAAGGCTGACCAACTGGAAGATGCTATTGGTGTAGAAGGGTGGGGTCCCCACATATAATTCATACAGAATGCACCCAACTGACCAAAGGTCAGCTGTGTGGTCATATGGCTTCTCTTCCACAAGTTCAGGAGACATATAAAGTGGAGTGCCTTTGATAGATGTCAGTACCATGGTTTGAATGCTCATTGCACGGGCAAACCTTCCAGAAAAAAAGAAACACTGTCAAGATTTTTCATTGCCTAGATCAGAAATTGGAAAAGAAGGGGTAAAGCACCTACCCAAAATCACAGAGCTTGATCACACTCCCTTTCCCCAGCAAGATGTTCTGAGGTTTCATGTCACGATGCAGGATCCGGTGGGAGTGCAAGTAATAGAGTGCAGAAGCCAGCTGAGCAGCAATACCTTGCACCTGAAAGAGAAATTACTATTCTAATCCTGAGTAGAGGCTTACTTATTTACTATTATGAGAACATCTCCCGGTTCTAGTATAATGGCTTTGTATCTTTTACAACATCTGATGATGACTCTTAATTTTAAATCAAACATCTTCCCCAAGAAACTATAAAACCACACAACTTTACCTATATTATTTATTTCCAGGCCAAACATACCTCCTAATTAGAGGTTTGCTCTCAATGTAAATTGCAATGTGGTTTTTGGGATTTCATATAAGGAAGGAGCTTGAGATCACAGAATGTAGTATGGGGATAGACATACTTCTCTCCATAAAGAGAGACATCAGAATTCAACCATAAGAAGTTGACAAGTATTTGTTTGAAGATAAGATACATAGGCTACGTTTATTCTTTATGAATCCACACCAATTCTACTAATTACTGCACTGTTGTAAATATTGATGTAATTCTAATTTATTTTTAAAAAAGTTAAGGTTTCCCTTGCCAATTGTGGCTGACTCTAGGGGTCAGTACTCATCTCCATTTCTTAGCCGAAGAGCCAGAGTTCGTCCAAAGACACTTCCACGGTCATGTGGCTGGCATGACTATATGCCAACATGCACGAACGCCTTCCCACCAAGATGGTACTACACTAATTATCTACTTTTTTCACATGCTTTTACATGCTTTCGAACTGCTAGATTGGAAGGAGATGGAGCATTGTTTTAGTACTGTATTTTTCCTGGCAAAAGCCAGAAGAATGGACAGCATTTTCTTGCTTCTTCACTGTTTATGTTTTGATGGATGGGACAACTATTGCCTATCTTCAGTCATGTGACTCTTCATTCATTTCTTAAAAATGCAACAGACTCATGCCATGTACATAGCAGAGAGTACATGACCAAACAAAAAGCTGACCTTTCTACAGCTGTTATACTACTCTTCCCATTTCTCAGCTTGTGCACCTATTTATCCAATCTAACTCTTCAGGCTGCAATTACCTGTTCCTCAGGCAAGTTCCCATCATCTTCAAGGATCTGAAAGAGCTCTCCTTCAGCATAATCTGTCACCACAACCACCTAACAGTCAGGAACCAGAAAAGAACATTTTGGGAGGGAAAGGCAGGGAAAGAATATAGTTTTTGCATTGAGAGCCCAGATGATTTATTTTGATGCTTTATTAATATGAAAGTGAATTCAAAATACTGATAAAATTAGTATAATACATACACATTTTTATAATGTTACAGTCCATTTCAATTTTTATTTATTCTTTGTCTAACATATCTATACTGCAGTTGATCACCTCCCTTTTGCTAACAGAATACTTGTAATATTCTGAACAAAACAAATATATTTTAATGTCTATAAAAAGTAAAGAGAGACTTCCTGGTCTAGCATTTATGATGTTGGATTAAAACCTGCAAGTCCCAAGTTCAAATTCTACCTCAGTCATGGAAGCTCAGTCACGGTCACTCTTTGGGTACTTCCTTTAAAGATTATTAGTTCTGGGGAAACACTGAAGTCTTATGTATGCTGCCTTGAACAAAAGTTAGATAAATATTATCCATTATCAAGAGAACATTCAGCAGACATATGGAAGTGCTTTGATCTGATTTTCAAAGGTGCCTAGGGAATGTAAAAAAATCTGCTAAGGAGATGTTCTGGGGCATCCTTTGAGATACATTATGTGCTAAGAAATCTCAGGAAATTAATTGCCAGATACAATTCATCAGCAAATAAGCCTAAAATACCAGTCTAGCCATATATATATAATTTAGAATGGCTTGCTTCATGTTCTTATTCATTAAAGCAGAGCCAATGACTATGGCAAGAACAAAGAGCCAGTGAGTAGACTGATTCTTCGAACCTCTCCATGCAAAAAGTGGACAGGAGATCACCTACAAGTGTTCTAGACAGTGCTCTCTACGAACAAGTTTTCAGTGCTGGGAGATAAGGAAATAGCTATCTTGCTCAAACCACATTGGCACAGTTCAAAAGATACTTAAGTTCTCATATTTCCTTTTCTAATCAAATTCGGAAACTGCTTGTTAACTACTTTCCAACTACTTTTCAGTCAATACTTTTAAATACTTTTCAGCTGTTAGAGATCTTTGGATTGACAAGTCTGAAAACACTGCATGAGTCTGCCTTCAGTCCTAAACAAAATAAGATAATAACTACAAGTTTAAGAATTTTTAAAAATTGAAATAAACAGCAAAGAGCTAATTAAGACTTTGATTTTAGAAAATTATGAAAAGATTAAGTTTCAGAGAAATTTGAAATAAGATTTTGGAATTAATTACAAATAATTCTTCCTCTGGGGAAGAGGATTTTTTTTTACAAAAAAAATTGTAAGGCAGAATAGAAATAAGTAATTTTAAAAATTGGACACAAGAGAAACTAAAGATTAGCAATTAATTCCATTCTTCAGATACACAGTTGGAATAGTGGACTGGACTCAAGCAGAACTAAAGCTTGGATAGAAAGACCAGAAAAAACAATGACAATGAATCATGCCCTTCATCAATGATGTTGACAGATTCTACTTACCAAGGAAAATAGTTGTGCATAGAATGTTGGAAGTACCCCAGACAGTTGAAAAAGAAATAAGGGCATGGGAAGAGTATCTGAGGAACAGTGAAGTAGATGCACTGAAATTAATTTACCAGGAAGGCTTACTGAGTACTGAAGAGAGGAAACTGGCATACAAGAAAGATCAAATGAAGAACAGAAAAAAGACAAGGCAAGGTGAAACATTACAGAGCAAGTACATTAAAACTAATAATAAAAAATAGCAAGCAAAGCAGATAATAATAAGACCTGGCAATAGCTAACAGCAGGAAAATTGAAGAAAGAGACAGAGGAATTAATTCTGGCTACACAAGACCAAGCCTTAAGAACTAATGCATACAAAGCCAGAATTGAGAAGACAAAGTGTAAATGCCACCTTTGCAAAGAAGATGAAGAAACATTGGACCATCTAGTTAGTTGCTGCAAGATGATGGCACAGATTCGTTACAAGCAACGGCATGACAAAATAGCAACAATGGTCTATTGGAAGATCTTCAATAAATACTATTTGCCTGCAAGCAAGAATTGGTGGGACAATAAAATAGAGAAAATAATTGAAAATGAAGAAGCTACAATGTTCTGGAAATTTAAAATCCAAACAGACAGGCACCTGCCACATAACACTCCAAACTTAATACTGTCAGTAAGACAGAAAATTTGGAGAGGACATGGCAATACCTAGAAACAGCAAAATAGAAGAAAACAAATCGGAGAAGATAACAAAATACAAAGACCTGCACATAGAAATAAAGGCAAAAGAAAGCAAAGGTGGTACCAATAATAATAGATACCTTCAATACAATTCCAAAACACCTGGAGCACCTCTTGAACACTGTTGGCATTGACAAAATCAGTCAATTGCAAAAGGCAGCTTTACTTGGAATAGCTTACATCCTGCAATGATATACATTTAACACTATCAAAGAACAACATCTGCCTATCCCAGGTCCTTGGAAAGGATTAGACAGATAGACATTAATACCAAATCCAGTCTAAACATCTGGCTGTGTGATGAACCATAAATAGAAGATGAAGAAGCTAAAGTGCTCTGGGATTTTAAAATGTAAACATAATTTATTTATCACATAACAGCCCAGACTTAATAATTGTTGATAAGAAAAACAAAAAAGTCTGAATAGTGAGCTTGGCAGTACCTAGAGACAGCAGAATAAAAGGGAAAGAACTGGAGAAAATCACAAAGTATAAAAACTTGCAAATACAAATAGAATGACTGTGACAAAAGAAAGCAAACTGTTACATAGTAATA
Organism: Acrochordus granulatus; assembly: GCA_032468055.1. Taxonomy (NCBI): domain Eukaryota; kingdom Metazoa; phylum Chordata; class Lepidosauria; order Squamata; family Acrochordidae; genus Acrochordus; species Acrochordus granulatus. Next base: position 1,352,180 of record JANHZU010000001.1, read on the forward strand.
GATGCCTTGAGTCCAATCCCAAAACATCTGGAGCACGACTTGAACAGCATTGGCACTGACAAAATCACTACTGGTTAATTGCAAAAGACAACTTTATTTAAAGTAACTTGCATTCTGCAACAGTACCTTTAATATTATTCAACAATAACATCCATCCCACATCTTTGGGAACAACTCAATAGATGGACAAAAATGCCAAATCTAGTCTAAACATCTGATTGACTGGTGTGACCAACAATTATAATAATAATAAACTGATAGGATCACAAAATAGATAAAGTAATAGAAAATGAAGAAGCTAAAGTGCTCTGGAACTTCAGAATTCGAACAGATACTGTAAGTACCTGCCACTTAATATCCCAGACTCAACAACTGTCAATTAAGACAAAAAAGTCTGGATAACAAACATGGTAGTACCTTGAGATAGCAGAAAAAAGAGAAAGAACTAGAGAAAATCACAAAATATAATTGTGGCAAAAGAAAGCAAAGGCAGCACCATGAGTAATAGGCTCCTTGGATGTAATTTCAAAACAACTGTGACCCATCAGCATTGACAAAAATCACCATTAGTCAATTGAAAAAGACAGCTTTACTTTGAATCCCATTAAGAAAACTATTGATAGGCACTCTTAGATCCTTACAAATAAATCCTATACTGTAAATCATATATCTTCAAGTTCTTTGAACAAAGTAAAATGGCTTTAGTGTGCACATACTCTAGGGGCATTCAGTCGTCTTGGAGAAGATCTGCCTATGTAAGTGGTAAAAGTTGACAATGATTTGATGGAACATAATCTATCAGAAAGGGCTTTCCCTAAGCCAAGCAGTGCACACTTTTTCCTCTCTCCTAAATTAAAATGTAATAAAGTAGTGTTGTCAATATGTCTTCACCTCTTTATCAGTTTCAAAACTGTCAAGCATCTGGACAATGTTGGGGTGATGAAGTCCCCTCATGATCTCAATCTCTCGCTGCAAATTCTTCAGCTCTTTCTGAGATCGACCCACCTTAGGAATAAACTTCATGGCCACAACCTGTAAAGTTTTAAAAAAGAAAATGCTGGGGAAACATGCTAAACTACTATTTGCCTTCTCTTCTAGTTTTTCTGCCACAGAAGTATTATATCTGGATTAATATAACATGGTACCCCACAATGTGATTTGTTTAATTTTGGTTTTGCATGGTTAAGGATGCCCAAAATAATTGTGGCTTAGTCAACAGATCACTGCTAATCAGAATGAGTGAAAACAATCTATTTCTAGAACAATGCCCTCTGAAAATTCAGCCCATTATTACTCTTTTCTTTTGCTCTTACTTGTGCACTACATTTGCGACGTCCTTTATAGACTCTTCCAAAAGAGCCTTCTCCAATCATTTCCAATACATGATATCTGTCCATGATTAGAATGTATAGAAAAGGATGAGTGTATAACCTGTTGAATGTAGAAACAGAAACTTAGCTCCTGTAAGTTTGGTGATTAGTACTTTCCTCTGCCACATTCTAGAATCGACTTCTTTCCTTCTCTGTCTAATAATTATCTTACATTTGTCCCTTTCTCTTCTGTATTTCTCTATATTTCTAAAATTGGCTCCATCCAAATATTTCTAAATTTCATACACTTCAGATTCTTCCTGCAAAGACAGTTTGATCATTTATTAGATCTTTTCTGGGCCACAGTGGCATTATCATATTTCTCTGTTAACTATCTTCCACAAGAAAATCTCTCTCTACTGCAATTAATAGCAATGAAATTCTATAACAAGATTCCTTCTCTGGCTTACATTTGGCTCCTTCTCGCTGGATTTCTGATCATTAGTATATATGCCATCTCTTTCTTCCTAATCTTTGTTCTAGGATCCTTTTGATTTAACAGTGTATCTCCCAGTTTCTGGATATTTCATTGGGCTCAGATCACTCCCATTAATACAAGACAAATACCACAGGATTGGAAAACAAAAGAGGCCAGTAGCATTGAAATATCTTTGGTGGGATGAACTTTCATACCACATTTCTTTAGAGCACAATACATTAGTATACACAAACAAAACCAAGCTCCTTTGGTTTTGCTCATCCTTCGAACTGGAAAGGGCAACGGTCTCTTGTGACAGTCTGTTAACATCTGCTTTTAGAAGATTCAGGGAAAGCTGTGAGAATTTATAAATCATATTTTACTTTATTTATTCTGATGCCTTTGTCTTGTTTTTATCTTATTTTTCTGTCATTTCATTGCCTTATAGTTTATATTTTTAATCAGTGTATTCTTCATCAAATTTTAGTTACAACATGATATAAAGTCCTAATTTTTACTGTATTTTCTAACACACTGCTCCCACGTGAGCACGTTGAGGAGAAGCTTACTCTCCAATAAGGAGTAGCGGATGATAACTAGCTACTGCCGGGAAGTTCCTTTGCCTTTTCCCCATCCTGCTTAGGCCTGCTTCTTTCCGAAATATTTGCAAGACGCATGAAAGCGGAACAGCTGCAATCCTACACACAGGTAGCTGAGAGAATATTAATCGATTGCTAGCAATTTATTTCGACGTACCTGTGAAGAAACTAAATACCTGTGCAGAAGTATGCACTAGCGCGACTCGTCTTTCAAGTCGCAGCAAAATACTGTTATCCCTTCCCTTCCCTCCGTCCGTGTCCCGCTACACCGACTCGTCTCTCCCGTCGGCTTACCAAGGGACACGTCGCCAGCGGAGGATCAGCTCCGGCACTCCAAGGGCGGGGGAAGGAGGGAATCCCGCACGCTCAAGACGCCCGTTACTGACCAAGCGTCAGACGAAGGCGTCGCCGACCTATTGCCTAGCAACTCCTGGCGCCGGAAGTGATCGGAGCCGAGCGAGCTGTCTTTCCGGTTTTGCGCTAGGAAGATGGCGGCGGGGGGTGGTGAAGTGCAGTCGGAAGC
>JANHZU010000002.1:0-18908 GCA_032468055.1 Acrochordus granulatus
AAAATAATTTAAGTCACCTGCCCAGTACATTACTCAATCAAAATGTTTGTCTATTTCAGTGTTTCTCAACCTTGGTAACTTTAAGATGTCTGGACTTCAACTCCCAGAATTCTCCAACCAGCACGCTGGGAGTTGAAATCCACACATCTAAGTTGCCAAGGTTGAGAAACACTTATTAATGAAAATAATGGACTCTGCTGCCCAAGTTATTTTACGCTTTTAGGGAGTGGAATGTTCTGCCACCAAGCCAAGAGTCCAAAAATGAGACTGCAATCTACTTCAAAAATATCAGCAGAAATGCTCTGTTTTACGTGGTGAAGGCAAGCGTGGAGGCACCCAAGATGTGGCTGACTCAGATGTGCTTGGTGACCCAGATGGGTTCCCCCCTAGATGTACCCCCAGTTCTGAAGATCACTCTACACTTTTTGTATTTAGCATGCATTCACAGTATATGCGTTGACACAGATTGCATACAAGGAAACGGATGAGCATGTTTAAGTCAGGGATACCGGCTTAAAAGTAAGGCGCATGCACTGGGACTGAGTAATTGGTAGAGGCTTTCCGTTACAAGGGTGTGCCCCTTGGAAGCATGCCGTTGTCTTCCTTAATGAGGAAAGCATTCATAGGTGAGCCTCTTTAAGAATTACAGTGATGCTTTCTTAATAGGCTTGGTGTTCAGCATCCATCTAAGCTTATAGTTGGGTTGGAGGATCTGGTCTCTGTGCGCTTCTATTTACTTGTTTTTTCATCTGGGCATCTTATATTGGTGGGTTTGAGAAACCGTAACTCACCCCAGGCTCTAGGAATGGGGCAGCCTACAAAAAATAAATCAGCATTAAAGATCGCAAAACTGAAAAGTTGAGTTCACACTTCAGAAACACGTTCCACTTGGGTGACAGAATCTGTATGCCGTTCTGATAGGCCACAAAAGCATCCGACATGTCACGAGCACAGATTTCTGGATGAGGATAGAGATCAAAATCAGTGCCTTCCTTTCCCTTCCTCCCTGCCCACAAAACTGGGGCGGGGGGGCATAACCAGACAGCATATGGGTGCCTTGTTTCTTCTCTTCCCAAAGTGGGCAGAAAGCAAGTTTAAAATATTTTCCCAGCTGCAGGACTGAAGTAACCATCAATCAGCAGAACTACTAAATGTTCCTATGTCGTAACTAAGAGACTGAGTAGCTTTCATCCGTCACAACAAAAAGCGTCCGGGTGCAGTAACTTGCGGGAATACAGTGCAACTAATATACTATAGACCCTGTTTTAGAAAAGCCATGCTGTGTTTAAAAAGGAGGATAGAGCCACAGTATATGTCTCTTTATTGTGCCTTGAATTTTGTTTGGCGATTTCTCACTCCTTTCCTGCGCCTGTGATGTCATTTCTTATCTCCAAAGCAACAGAAATGTTCGCGAATACAGCACCATTAAAAGATAATCTCTGCTGAAAAGGCAGTATAGTTTAAAGGGTTTAAAGGGAAAGGAAACGTAAAAGTCATCAGGGGCCTCGATATGCCTTTCCACAGTTAACACGGAGAGCAAATAGAGCAGATACACATCAATGCGCAAGATCTATATTGTATACAGTACTTCAATAACGGAAACAATTTCTAATTTGCAAATGGAAGGGAAGGAAAGGGAAGGGAAGGGAAGGGAAGGGAAGGGAAGGGACTCGAACGGAACCACGGGGTATGGTATGGTTTTATGTCTGCTTTGACTGTGGAGAGGGGAGGGGAGGGAAGGGGAGGATTTATGTGCAAATCCATATCATTACTTTCTTTTTTCATTGATGCAATTCAACTTTGAGAGCCGGCAACGCATCATAACCACGAGAGATTGCATTTCAGAGAAACAAGCCATTCTCACCAGAATTAGGTACAAAGACAAGGCACCCAAAGGGAACTGTTTGCAGCTACATAACAGAATGAGGTCTGTCTCTGCTAAATGTTTTATTAAGTTTTGTACCCTTGGCAGCTTGCCTTCTGGAAACATAAGATAGATTGTGCTTTATCATCCCATTAACCTCCTCAGTATCTGAGTGAAAAGAAGTGGCTTCTTAGTTGGATTGGGCTGAGAGAGTACCACAGGCTTTAAGTCACCCAGTCAGCTTCTACACCGAAAGGAAAATTAGAACTCGGTCCCCCAATTTCTAGATCAGCATCTTTAATCAGATGTCGGAGAACAACCATCCAAGGCAGGAGGAAAGTTCAAGGGGGAAATCAGCCTGGAATCATTATGTATAGATAAGAGGGCAAGGACTGACCTCCTTTGAATGCCTGAGACTTAACCGGTTTTTCCCAGGCTAGAGCTGCCAGTCTGAGGAAATTCTTGTGGAATAGGCAGAATGCAATAAACTAACTTTGAACTCTTACTGTTCACCATGCAATATGTTATAAATATGTGTGCATATGCATTTCCCACACTTTCATACAGGAGAATCTGAATTCCTAGGCTGCTGTCTGAAATATAATGCCTAGGAAAAACCACAGCGATAGTTGTACTGTACAAACTAGCTATAAAAGGACAGCAACCCTTTACAGAGAGAGAGGAGAAATGTTCCCTTCCATTTTCCTCACCTTCTTACCTTCACATGACCAGTTGTTGTTCAGGCTTTGAGACAAAGCCTGAATTTCCTGCAAAAGGACTGAATCAGCCTGGCTGCTTGAGTCCTCACCATCATCCTTCTCTAAAATCTCTTCTTCCTCTTCCGGATCAGGTGAATTTTGCATCATTTCCTCAATTTCTTCAATCACCTGCAAAAAGAACAGTTGGATCAAATCAATTAAAGAGGCTGGCTGGCTGAGCGGCTGGCTTCGGTGCGTCAGAAAAGGAGATGTTGCTATGGAAACTTAATATCTGCAAAACCCAAATGCCCAATTGGACTATATACTACCCACGACAAGCTGAGGAATGCTTTTCTCCAATGAGCAAAAACGCAGTTGAGTAACACTGTAAACACTACTTTAGATGCCTACAACAGAGAGTGAATGCTTAAAAGGAGTATGAATTATACAAGGATATAAAAGAGCCACAGCTAAGTCAGGACCCTCCAGGGTGAAATCAAAGGAGGACAGGAGGAGGATGCCCAACCAGTGTTTCTAGATGTTTGAAACCAGAAGGTGGAGGCTTTATGACTGTTCATCGCTCAGTCAGCCAGATGTTTCGACTGGATCTGGCATTTCTGTCCACCTATCGAGTCCTTCCCAAGGACCTGGGAGAGGCAGATGCTGTTCTTTGATGGTGCTAAAGGTATCGTCTCCAGACGTAAGCTGCTCCAAGTAATTGACCAATGGGGAATTTGTCAATGCCAATGGTGTTCAAATGGTGCTCCAGATGTTTTGGGATTGCACCCAAAGCCCCTATTACTGTTGGGACCACCTCTGCTTTCGTTTGACACAGTCATATCTCTATCTCCAGTTCTCTCTTCTATTCTGTCTGCTGTCTCCAGGTACTGCCACGTCCACTATCCAGATATTATTAATTCAATGTACATGATCACTCATCTTATCTAAGTGACTCTGGGCTGCTTAAAACAGATAAAAACAATCCAATAAAAAGAAGTTAAAATAAATATACAAGCATAAAAACAGTCCGTAATCATTTTAAAAAACAGAAAATCACTATCAGCAGCAAAAGTCATTTTACATCAGCTCAACGTAGAGCCGGTTTGGGCGATGGTTGTGCTGGCCTAGAAACCAGCAGTACGAATTCTGCCTTAGGCATGAAAAACCAGCTGGATGACTTTGTGCCAGTTACTCTCTCTCAGCCCAACTCTCCTCACAGGGTTGTTGTTATGGGGAAAGCAGGAGAAGGAATCGGTGATTCGGCTGTGTTTGTTGCCTTGGGTTACTTATAGAGTAATGAAGGCAGGATACAATTTAATAAATAAATATATGCAGCCATCGTAAGAGCTCCCATCATTGCTGGACCCCCAGGGACAGCAGCAGAGCGAGGTCTTCAAGGCAGAGGTCTTCTCTAAAGGCAGGGTGAGTCAGGGCCAATGCCTTTCTCCTTCTCTGCCCCCTGCAGCTGGAATCTGGAGCCACGGTACCCCCAACCCAGAAGTGACAGTGTCAATCCTTGCACACACATTTACTGTACACGCATAGTCTCCCAGCTCTGATGCCCCTTGCAGTCTCTAAGGCGGGGTTTCCCAACCTTGGCACCTTTAAGATTTGTGCCTTTCAACTCCCAGAATTCCCCGGCCAGCGTGGCCATTGCTAAGGATTCTAGAAGTTGAATTCATCTCCCGGAATTGTTTTGGATCACCTCAAACATCAGTTCTCTGGGCAGACTGCAACATTTTTCCAAATAATAAGCACATATAGCCACTAAAGGAGTAAGAGAAGCACAGACCAGAGCTGTGAATAAAAGGTACACAGGAAAAACTAGCCCAATGACTAAATGTAAAATCAGTGGTCTAAAGTGCTTGAAAGAGTGTTTGATTCGGCTTCACCGGTCATCAGAAAGATATCAGGATGGAGGCAAACTACATTTCCTAGGAAGGGTTCGCCCCAAAAAGACCTTCTCCTTGTAGCCCCCTGCCATGAATGCTTCACTTCAGCCTCCAAGCCATTCTAAGTGAGTGGATGTCGTAAATTTCCCCAAGCAGCGGCCAACGTTCCAGCTTTATCTCAAACCAGGCATTAGTCCATCATTAAGAGTTCATGAAAAAGAGCATCAAACACTTCACAGAGACCTGCCTTAACGTACTCAGAAATAAACGAGGGCCAGAGCGGTGAGATTCAGACTTTCAGATGTGTGGACTTTAACTCCCAGAATCCCCAGCCAGGGGAAACAACATCCAAAACATTTGGAAAATGACCAGTTGGGGAAAAGTTGCTTTGGGAGTCTAAATGCCTCTCTAATGGAAGCTGAATTATTCAGCTCACAAAGGCGCACATACAATCAGGAAATAATAAATGAAGATTAGATTCCAGCTCCTTTATTTAGAGAGTTTCATGTTGGCTTCCCACCAAAGCTGTTCAAACCCTTCACTTACAGCTGGCCGTAATGGCTTATAATCCAAGACAGTCTTCTCCTGCTTCAAGGCCCCTGGGTGAGTAAAACTATCTTCTGCACCATCTGGAAAGGCCATTACAGTCACACTAGCATTGAATAATGGTAGTTGTTGCCAACACACCTGCAGTGCTTTAGGCTGGGATGACTAATCTACAAGGCTATACGTTCTTAAAACAGTTCAAGATGCTCTCTGTTCCACCTTCCGAAACTTGGCTTAAATTAGGAAAAACTGAGGACAGATGTAAAGTTGAGCATAAGTTTATCCAAGCTGACACAGAGAGGGAATGGCTAGCTTGAAAAATGACCAAAATTTGGTAATTACATTACAGTACATTACACTCCAGTCCAACTTCTGTCTGGATGTCAAGAATCAACCAGGTTCTCTGTCAAAATGTTTTCTAACCTCCCACTATCCGAATGGGCATTGCTAACATGACCTATGACTGGGGATAATTGGAGTTGCAGTCCAAATATCTGGCTGTAGATACCCAAACTGGAAGAGACTTACACATCTCATCACGGACAGGAAATTAACAATTCTGCTCCACGGAAATATATAATGCAGCCTCTAGTTTTTTATGCTGAGAAACTGATACAACAGATTTTTTCCCCCCAATATGTGTTTCCTTTGAATTTGTAGTGGCGATGACCGTTGTTATTTCAAGAAGTTTAGTAATATATTTTGATTTCTCCTTCATATTAAGAAAAGTGTAGAGTTTTAGAGGTCAGTCTGAGCTTACTCATTCGTTTTTACTCTTGCTTGCTGAATCATGGAGAAGGGCTGGGGGAATCTTCATATAACCGCAAAATCTCAGGCTTACAATTCCCATCCCAGAGTCATGCGCCATCCAGTCAAGGGCAGATCTTGTCATCTCATGACCACAATAGAGCAATGAAGTTATGGTACCAGGTTTTGATAAAAATCTTGGGATCGTTGCTGTTTGTTGGGAGTTTCTGGAAACTGGCTACCCTTGGGGTATTTCTGCTGTCATTATTAAGGTGCTCCTGATGGTTTATAACAATTTTGGGATCATTTTGCTTGGCATGTTTGTTTGAGCTGGTAACGAAGCTTAAAATCCCTTTATTTACAGGAGTGCTCATTGTCTCTGGATCTGAAAGAACCAGTTGCCTGGACATCTGATCGCTGCCCTGACACTTGGCAAAACAGTATCATCTCTGCAATTGGCCGATAGGAGACGGTCTCAGCAAGATGCTGTGCCCTTTGTTACCTTGTCATGAATTATGCAGTAGCCATAAAAGAAACAAATTGCCCCTCATCCATTTGCTTTTCTCAATGGCTGGCACTTATTAAATAACATCAGTGAAATTATGACAGATCTCAAAAATATGTAACAATCTGAACAAGCATTCTCATGTCAAGGTGGGCTGTAGTTCTTTGCCATTCAAAGCAGATGGCCTCCACATTGAGAAGTGCTCTCTTTGCATTTATATCCAAGGTGGAAGTAGATAGTAAATTCAGGTCTTGGTGTTAATGAAGACTTGGCTGTCCTTGTCTGCCACCAGGAGTGGTGCTGCAATACATTATACCATTTTATTGTGTCTGCTTATCATTTCATGTGTGAGTGCATACCTGTGGGCATGTATTGCATCTGGGCATCTAGGCATACATGAAGGAACACATGAAAATATCAGGATGGATGCATGGATGGATGGATGTCAGAATTATCTACTGAGAGAGACTCTGAACAGCATTTCTACCCACCCTCATTAATTGCACAAACCCAGTCTTCCTACGCATCACAAGAAAAAACTATGGCATGCCTAGCACACTGTCGTGTTGCTTTCCTTTCTGAACACGATATTATGCTACTTCTGCTATGGTACCAGCTGTGAGATCAGTGATTAATTTATTTTAAAAAAATCAAGAGTTATCCAGAAACCCTGAGCATCTTTCACTTAGGGACAGTCCAGTCATCCTCAAATCCTCTGGCTGTGTTCACTTCAAACACATCACTCTTATACCCGCTTTGACTGTCTTGGAACAACCAACCATTCAAGAGGAAGGTTCGCACATTTTGTGTCATTCAGTTGATTGCAGACTTGCAGAAATTAGGGAGCCCCTCTAAAAAAGGTACTTCCACTTCGCCTGAGGATGTCAGGGACTGTAGTTCCCCTACACTTGAGGGCAACAGATCTCCTTCATTTAGCTATCCCTCAATCCGAAGCAGAGGACTTCTAATATCCTACAGCTACCCTGAACAGGATACTCTTGTTGTCTCTACCATAGCTGATAAAATCAGAACTGGCTCCAAGCAAATTACTATGGAAACTTGAAAGGGATACAGATGCCTCATTCACGGAATTTGATTGGGGACCAGACTTGGTATTCCGCTTGCAAACCTCCATGTTTACGACAGGTAGCCCTCAACTTACAACTGGTCGAAGTTACAACAGGCCTACTCTGGGGCTATTTTCGACCTCCCATGACCATACTTTGGATGCTTGGCAACATGGACACATTTATAGCCATGTTAACAATGTTTACAATGATTTTGCTGAAAACTGGCACTTCCTTCTAGTTTTTGGCGAAACGGCGCCCATAAGCGAACCATTGGTTTGCTTAACAACTGCAGCATTTGCTTGATGACCGTGGTGATTTGCTTAACAACTGCTGCAAAAAACGTTGTAAAATCAGGTCAGTCATGTGATCAACCTGTTTTACATCCATCATGACTTACAACCATGATGGGCAGGCTCCGTTACGGTTGTAAGTCGAGGACTACCTATACTGATGCATCCATCTTCTTCCTTTCTAGAGAGATGCTGCCCAAATGCTGGTTGAGTGTCAAGGCCTATTTGTAGCAATCCTCTGGGGATAATAATTTTCAGCCCTTCTTTGCAGACAATATGTAACACAGGGGTGTCCAACCTTGGCAACTTTAAGATGTGTGGACAGAGGAATTCTGAACAATTTAAAGTTGCCAAATGTCGGATACGTTCGTCGGATATGTTCCTGGCAGGAAAAAGAAGCCAAACTGTCAATCAGCAATTTAGATGTTGAGAAAGACCATCACGATATGCAAACACATATACAGGTACAAACACAAATAGACAACCCTCACTGCAAAAAGCATCACTTGGTTACAGCCATCCAGTGAACTTGCACCTCATTTCCAGCCAAAAGCCAGAGGCAGAGCAAAGGGTGACTCAGCACAGAATAAGATGACCACCTGCAAAACTTGAGGTGTCTGTTCTGCGTATCAATGTAAATGAAGTGGAAGCCAGAGGTTCTACTTGATCTAGGTGACCTGAAACTCTACTGCCAAAATCCACAATCCAAAACACTGTCCACCGCGCTCCCTATTATTTCTCTTCTTCTGAATTTCTTCCCCTGCATTCTCTTTCAAGAGCACAGTTCACATTATTCATCCTGCTGCTGTTAACAATGGCACAATATGCACCCAAACACTACCCCACCTCAATAAATGTTGCTTTACCCCATTGCTGGGCTCCTTACTTTACTAATAAATATTTAACTGTAAAAAAAACGAAGGATAAAAGGTTCAAAGCAGCTTGGGGGGAAAAAAGAAACATATCCCTCCTGTTTTAATATTAGGTATTTTTACCACCTGAAGGCAGGGCCACAGATTGACCGAAAACTGGACATAAAATCCGCTTCCTATCTTCAGAGGTCCCAAGAGGATTAAAAACACATGGTGAAACCAGAGAAGATGTGGTTCCCAGGGAGTGGGCAATGTCAACACCAGAGAAATAAAGGTTCCATCTCCAAGCATCTCCTAGGGCCATCACTTTATCAACTTCCCAAGCCAGGGAAGATGCTGGTCATCTTGATGACCAGCATTTATCTGATGAAGAACGTTTTTGTTAGAATGGAACAGCTGAGTGGGGGGAAAGCAGGGGGTTTTTCCCTACTGCAACAGCTGGAAATAATTCCTGATTACATTTCCCACCTTTCACAGAGGGAAGGTGGCGGCAGCAGGGTGGGGGTGCTCGTACCTGGTCAGCTGTGAGTAGAGGTTCCTCATTAATACCGGAATCATTTTCATTCTTCTCATTAAGCTCTTCCTCTTCCTTCTCGTGGATCTGCAGAGAGGAAGAAAACCAACTGTGTGCAGGTTCAGCTGTAAATAGGGGCCCCGCACAGGTTGTTTCTGTGATTTGGGGCTTGAGGGAGAAAAAGGAATCTCGCACCGATTCTGACAACACGTACTACCGAGAGTCTGTTTCACTGTTAAAAAATAAGCTCTGCATTCAGACGGATCCCCAGCATTTCTCAAAACCCAAATCATGTCTTACTAATGCACATAACCCTACACACATTGTGGCGTGCTGTTTGCCCTTTGCTGAGCATGTTTGATTGAATTACTTCTGTCGAGAGCTAGGAGAGGGCATTGTCCACGAAACAGGGGGGAATTATTTGAGCCAAGCAAGGTCTCCCTCGGAGGAAAAATCTTCAGAGAACGGAAAGAGCAAAGCTTTTTCAAGGTTTCTGTTTGACACTAGTAATGAACAGACAAAAAGCCGCAGTTGTTTAAAATGCTTTTAAGAGAAAGGATTTTGTCCTGATGTCAGCATCATCTCCGTTCCTTCTAGAGGAACTGGCAAGCCCCACAAGAAGTGTTAATACCTACTGAAATTTGCCTGCCAAGTCTAGTTAGCATTTTAATTTTCCAACATGTCCTCAAGTGACCTTACAGCAGGGCAGCAGGAACCCTGCAATAATTTCGATTAAAAAAAAAACCAAAACATTGAAGCTTATTTCATGGTAAGCCCACCAGTCAAGGAGAGGGTCTAGTGTCTCTCAAAGTTGAAGTTAGTCTTTGGGTTGTGTGGGTGTAGTTTTTTTCCAAACAGACAAATTCCACTGAGTTACTGCTCTTTGCATTTCCTATAAAGCCGTTTTTTCCGACCTTAGCCAATGGTGGCCGGGGGATTCTGGGAGTTGTTGAAGTCCACACATCTTAAAATGGCTAAGATTGGGAAATACTGCTATAAAGGAGGCAGCTGAGCAGAAAATGGGACATATCAGCGATCTGGCCAGATACCGGGGAGGAGAGATGGCAGTACAGTGGAAGGGAAACTGCCTTGTTCTCCGGAAAGCCTTCCCCGCCACTCCACTCAAGCGGAAGTCCTCCCCGGGTTGCCCTTGCTGTCTCACGACTTGGATTTTGACAAGGAATCGATGTGTGCTCATCGCACCATTTCCCTGGCTGCAGCCATTTATTGTGCTGAATCGCTGCATTGGCCGATGATGTCTTTGACTTCTCTCGTTTCCTGGAGTGTAGATTGTGTAATTCCCCCCCACTTGGCGAACAGTAAAAGAGGGCGGCTGCAGTGCTCCCAAAATGGTATGGAAGATTTTTCAAACTGTCTTTTTCAGAGGGGTAACTTATCAAAGTGCCATCTCAGCTGGAGGAGAAAGCCCACAATGCACGATGCGTTTGGCTCAGGGCAGCCTCAGCACCACGCTCTCTGGAAGGGGACCAACGCCTCTGCCAAGAGTGTCTTCCATCATCAACTTAAAAGAAAGCGCATCTGCCCACAGAAGATGAATTTATGGCAGGGGCAGCTACCAGGTACTCTCTAGATGTTGAGGATTACAACCGCAACATCCCCTTGCCACTGGCTGCATTGGTTAAGATAAGTGCAAGCAGAACCCCTAAAGGTTGGGAGAGCATCAGAAAAGGCTTATAAGATTTACACAGGAGACGATCGCCTCCAAAGGATCTTTAAGCCTGCACTGATTGAGGAATTTCAACCTAAAACATGTCTGCAGCATATGCCAATGGAACCTGGTCGCTCACGGGACACTCTCATTGAAAATGTACACTGTGTTCAATGAAGAGCATCACTATTATGATCCCCTCATGGAGACTGTGAATGTTTGGTACCCACCACGCATGCCTTAAAACCAGATTCCTTCAAAACAGTCCCCCATACATAGGTCCAGACTTGGTAATGACCGTCGTAATTATTAGAAATGTTTGCCCTGGAGCAAAATTATAGCCAGAAATTTTATTCAACAGACTAAGTTCTTTACGCCACATAAAAAAGAGAAGGGACCAATCAAGACTTCTGGGACAAAAACAAAACAAAAACAGATTGACCGTAACACCCAAATCTCTACCGCAGCTGGGGCGCTGGGCTTCTCTATCAGACTTGAATCCCATTTTATAAATGCTGAAGAGAGCATCACTGCTCCCTTACATCAAGGCCAACTCTGGTGGTGAGGAAGTGTTCAACAGCATTCTACTGGATCCCACGGTCGTTCCATGTCCAGGTATAAAGAGCGGCAAAAGCTGCCAGCTGGAATTGAATTCACACAATACACCAATCAGGAGGTTTCCAACCAACGTTTCAGTTATGAAGACAGTGGGACATTTCAATTGCTGGCAGATTCCTGTTGCTTCCATCACCTAAAACTCATCATCTTCTTGGTAAGCTTGCCTGTTGTTACGGATTCTCTCAGTCTCCCTCAAAAGCTTCTAAGTGACCTCAAAGATCCTCCAAAAACATGTTTCAGAACCTTACTGAAGCCACCTTCCCCAACCAGATGTACTTCAGATGTTCTGGGATTAAAATTCCCATTGTGGCTGGGAACGCTGGTAAAGTTGCATTCGAGGAGGTTTTAGAGCAGAACATCAAGTGGCTTGCAGCTAATGAACAGGCATCAGCAGCGAACCCTATGCCCAGCAAACGCACTGCGGAATGGCTCAGCAATTACGTCATTCAGTAATGAACCGGATCAGTGCCACCGAAATTTCACTCATATTCTGCGGAATGACTAACATTGTTATGCATTACCTTACACTGTTGTTTACTGATGTTGCAAGTATACTGACAGCTGCTGTACTGGAGTCAAATTCGTTGTGTGTCAACCATGCTTGGCCAATAAGAGTATCAGAATATTTAAAAGCAGCAGCAATCTGGCAGTTATTGGACTAGGAGGTGGAATCCTGCACTAAGTAGGGGAGAAGGAAGGATAGGGTTGTCAACGATCCCAACTAATTTTTAAGGATATACATCAAAACCTTAGAAATAATATTATTTCTGGAAACTCTGGAGGTGTGTTCTGCTACCAGTAAGAGGTTTTGGCATATTCTTAGATTCTGCCTTATGGAATGACAGCTAATTGTCATTTTTAACTTTTAAGGCAGCCATCCCCATTCCCTGGATTTCAAACAGAGCTTCAGCACAAGCTTGCCCCCTTTTTCATGTTATGCATAATGGAGGGGAGGACTGAGACAAGCCCATCCAGGTAACTACCTCTGTGTCGGAGACATTGCCATTGAGCGCTTCGATGTTAGGATCCCTCAAGTCCTCGGTGATGGACGGGATGTAATTGTCTGTGAGAGCATCCCAGACCCTGGAGAAGAAAGCAAGAGTTTTAATACAGAGAAGCTGTCTTGAAAGCAGAGATGCTTCCTCAAGGCAACTGGCTCGGCCTATAGAGTTCAAAACACATGATGAAGACCACAGCGAAGCTGCCCATCTTCTCTGGATGAAGGGCCCAGGCAACCATAAGTCAATATATAAATACCTCCAAGCTGGACCTGTGCTAAACTAATCTAATTTGAATTCTACTCGCTCCAGATTGAGCTCTGTGCTATTAAAAAGGAGAGGAGGGTTTTCAGTTGACCATTAAAATATTCCTCAGTTAGGAAATAATAGATTGAATGCAAGGCGTTTTGCACGCAGAAGGGGTTCCCTGTTTACGTGTTATTTCAGGCTAAACGCAGCTTCACAAAAATGGATGTAAAATCCAGTTTAGGAAGTGCTCTGGCTTTCCTTCTCCCAACAGTAACAACATTTTTGCACAGCTTCGTAGCACACCACGAGGGTCTTCTCTTTTCCCAGCTTGGCTCCTTCCTGTGGGTCAACTGGCAAACGCCAGCAGTTGAGGGTATCCTTGTCTGCTTCTTGGTTTATCCCTTGCTGTGTTAGCCGCTGTGCAAGTGCGCAATAAAGCCAAACAGAATAAGCAGGGACACATCTCAGCGCTGTCGCTTTGGGAAGGGAGGGGGAGAAGACCGAAGAAGTGGAAAATGGAACAAGACAGCGGCTCGCACACCGCAGCTAAAAAAGAAAGGCAGGGGATCGAGGCGTTATGTTTCCTCTGGAGCAGTAACCGAGCCAGTTGCCTTCTGAATGTAATCACACTTCACGTGAACATCACATGGGAAAAAAAACCTGTTCATCGCTTATGTCAGGTTATTATTACTGCTACCACTGCTGTTCTTAAACACGGTTACTCAAAGTATCTGTCCAGTGGTCACTTTTAGCCTACAAAGCAAAAAAATATATTTTGTGGATTTTAATCTGATGATAGCTGAGGGCACTGCTGAAGGGGGGGAGCTGTTATTTCAGTTTAGAGACGGCTGCCGCCCAGGTGGTTTGAGTTCACATTGGCAATTATTAAAGCAGTTGTCGTATTGCGGGTTGTTCATTCGAAAGGCCTTGAATGGCGGATCCTCACTTGCCGCGTGATTGACCAAGTCAAAGTCCCCCCACGGCACCCAAGGCAAGTCATCGGCTGACCGAGTGGCCCCTTTCCGCCTTCTGCCACTCAAACCCCAAAGGAAGAGCAGACCGTGGAAACTGAGCCAGATCCATGGTTGCACAGCTGCGGTGTCTCCGTTTCAGACCGAGCTGCCCCTACACTGGAAAGCGCGGCGATGGGATCATCAGCCTGACTGGTGCTGACAGTAACGATGACTCAACCGGAGGCAACTGGTTCTAGTTTAAAAACCGAAGGATGCACGCCGATATTCTGGCCAAGCAACTGGGATTGCCTCTGCCGAGCGGCCAACGGGGCCGGGCTTTCTTCGAAACTGATGGGATTGCAGCTGAATCTCCGAAGGGCGAGAGGATCGGGCACACTCCTTGAGCTAACAGACTGAGATTCACATGTCTGAACTAGACCCTAAGGCAAGCGAGTCCTCTTTAGTCCCCCAGGTAGGAGAGCTGGGTTCCAGGGACCCAAATGGGGAGCACCCCATTCCACGTGATGACCGACGCTAGAACCCAGTTCTCCCACTAAAGAGCTTTCTGGCTGATTTCTGCCCGAGTTGGACCATGCCTAGAGGGCTATCAGAGGATATATTTTTAATATCCCAACTCTGGAAAAAGTTCAGATCGGCTTGCATGCCTTCATGACAGCAAACAAAACGTCTATTCAAGAAGAAGACAAACAACTGCATATCTGGGGTCGAGCCAAAAAGAGAAATCAAAACTCTAAACCTCCCCAGCTGCAGGGAGTGCAGCAGGGCAGCGACAGAGCAGCAGCCAGAAGAACAAAGATTGTGAAAATCTGCTCTGTGTTGTGTCATACGAGAAATTATGTCTCTGTCCACGGAAAAGATGCTGGGTCTTCTTGGGCAGAAAGGATATTCCGCTCAACGACTGCTGACTGTACCTGCCTTCCAAATTTGTACCAGCCATGCACACTGATCACTGTGAAACAGTCACAGAAACATTTAAACTATTTGCCGTCTTAATGCGGCCACTAACACTTGGCTAATTAATAGCAGAAGCAGAAATGCTCCACCGGAAAGGAGGAACAATGGCACAAATCCGCACAAAATTTGCCTTTGCAAATTCATCTTTAAAGCCGCAAATTTTGAAATTATTATAGTGGTAATATAGATAGTCCTCGACTTATAACCACCATTGGGACTAGAATTTGGGTTGCTAAGCAATGTGGTCGCTCAGTGAGTCATCACACGACCAGATCTGCTTTTACGACCATTTTTACTGAGATTGTTAAGTGAATCCAGCTTCCCCAATTGATGTTGCTTATCAGAAACCACCTTGGAAGGTCACAAATTACAATCACGTGATTGCAGGATGCTGCAACCAGTCATAAATATGAGCCAATTCTCAAGTGCCCAAATTGCTATCCTGTGACCGTGGGGTTGGTGTGAGGTTGTCACTTCAAGGATAGGTCAAAAATCACTTTTTCAAAGGCTGTTGTAATTTAAACTATCGTTAAATGGATGGTTGTAAGTCAAGGACTACCTGTAGAGTAGTAGCTTGGAATAACAAAAGAAGAATCTCCTAAATCGAACCACTGGGCCCAAATAGAACTGATATTTCTCGATACATGAAGCTCTCTTTATTTAACACCAAGATATAGAGCTAAACATATACGTGGCAGAAACTCCACCCTTGGGGAGGGGTTGAAAAAACTTACTGGAAGAGCAACTCCCATCCAGTTCAGAGATGACCTAAGGAATGGATTTGTCAACAATATTTTTTTTTCTATTTGGGAACAAAAACATAAAAATAACATGATGCCTATGTAAGAGAAGAGAAGGCAGAGCCAGGAGGTGGGGTGAAAAGAGGGATTAGCCTAGAATTGCTACGTAGCCCCAGATACGTTAAGGCCAGCCCCTCTTGACTGCCACTGCACCTTAACTGGCGCCAACAAAGGGCTAAGCGTTGGTTGAGAAGATTCTTGCGCATAGGCATCAGCAGTACATGATTTAATTGGAACTTTTGGGAGTGGACCTGGTCTTTTGCACCTGACGAGCTGTTACACTAAGGAGGGATGAAACCGTAAATTTAGTTTTGCTTCTTGTTTTTGAATTTTTGGGCTATTTCTTGTTTTTAATACAAAAAATTGGTAGTTTTTTCTTTAAAAGTTGCACAAAAATGCAACGGCATCTTTGTGACGTGTTGTTGTTTTTAATGGAAGCCATTTCGCAACAATCTGACGGTAGATGCTTTATCTCAAATCAGATGTTTCCAACCAGGAGCTCTACAAATAATATGAATTTCAAATAATTCCCACAGGTCCCTTTCAATAAAAGGGACTTGAACAAAAAGGAAGAAGAAACACTGGAATCTCATTGACTCAATAGATGTTGTGTTGGTGTCTTCAAGTAGAAGACACTGAGGAAGCGCTGACCAAAAACACCTTCCTGTAATTGTTCATTCCTCGACTTACTCTTCATCCTGCAGATTCTCCTCTTCTTCCTGGATCTGGAAGTGGTTCTTGACAGGAGCCAAGTTCTCTGTCTTGGCATTGTAATTCCGAAAGCAAATGTTGAGCTTCTCATCAAATTCATTGACCAAATCTTCCATGGACTTGAAGCTGATGATCTCAGAAGAGAAGTTCTCAAGCTCAGAAAGGGAAGGGTCTTCCAAGTGCTGAGAGGAGGAGCCATAAAAATAATGAGATTTCTCTTCTCTGTCTGCCAGGTAGCATGGCCTCAGATCTTCAAACTCTTCGTCCAGGTTTACGAGAGGGGCTTCCATATCGAGCTGACAAATGGAAGAAGGATGACCTCTGCAAAAGAAAGAACACGAATGAGGCAATGGCAGCAACCGGTCAACCCTCACATCAACAACACAGCATTGATTCTGCCTCATCGCACACAGTGAAAATTATCCTAGGGAATTGTCTTTTTCAGGGAAATACTTTTGTGCAAGAGTAGCACATGAGACAGGCTTGTGCTTCCTGGTGTTAAGTTACCAAAGAAGCTTTTGCTGCTGAAAATAGCCTGAGAAAAAAAGGAAGGAGAGAAAGAAAGAACGATAAGACAACAAATAATTCTTGACTGTACAATTTCTCCCTTGTTGCTTACAGGTGACACCCGGCTTTTCAAAGCTTTCAGCATCAGTCGTAAGCCATACCTGCTCATCCAATGTTTCGCTTAAACTGGTACTACTGTATCTTTTTGGCATTAAACTTTTTGCAGTTATTTAATTAAAAAAAACATTTTCAAAGAAGATTTACTGAAATGTTACTTGCTTCCAACTTATAGGAAAGCGTGCAGGGGGATAATTAATTTTACCTTTCTTTGGAACCATTTTTTAGGAGAATGGGTAGAAATGTGAAAAGTAAACAGGAAATAAAACAGCGGATTCCAAACAGCAGAAAAACTAATAATGCCTAACTACGACCAGAGCCACTTTCCATTAAAACAGATGACAGCACAGAAGCAGCAGATGCACCAAGGAAGAGAGGACAGTTCCAAGACTCCGAAGATGACACTTCTTATCTTCACGCTATATGTGCGCACGTTGGAAAGAAGAACCACCAGTAGAAGAATGGTGTGAGTGAGGAACAGAGATTGCCCACCTTTTAGCTACTATGGCTCTAACGTAGTCATATATTTTGAGCAGGAAGACTAAGCCACATGCAGTGGGGCTCTTTTGTGTCTCTTCGGAACAAAATTCAATTTTGCAAAATTCAATTTTGCAAACAAAATTCTTGACATTATCCACCCTATTTGTGACCAGTCTTTTTCAATGAGGAAGGAAAGCGGTGTATTTTACTGATGTTCTCATGACCCAGGAAGACTTTGGCAGCCATCGCAGAAGGCTCCCCCATGAGAAAACGGAACATGCTCATGAAATTCTGCACTTGGAAATAGCAGCTTGATCATATTGAACTAAAGTATGACAGCCAGCTCTGACCTTTGGGCTGAAAACACCATCATTTTTACCGAAATCAAAGCGGAAGGAGAGTCATTCCGTCTCCCCGCATCCTCAGCTTTCCTCCGATGACTCAACTTCTCCGGCTCAAGGGCATGGCAGTAAGAAAAATCCAGCTGAATTCATGGGCAAGGAACATTGGGGGAACCCTGCTTTTTAAAAGGAAGACGATGCTGCAGCATGAAGAGGCAGGTTCACGAGCTGCCTCATGGAAAAGTATGATCTTTCTTGACTGTAATCACCTTCGGACAAGACGCCCGAGTCGCTTGCTGGAGCCGAGCTCCGGCTGCACGACACCAACAGTATTGCCTCTCGAGGTTCCTCTGCCCGCCAGATCCCGATGGCTCCCAAGCATTCTGATTTGATTTGATAAGTTTAGGGGCCGAGACTGGCCCTGTTTAATTTCCAAAGGGAACCATTCAACTTATTTCAGTGTTGTCATCCAACCGATGAATTCATCACCCCTGACACAACCTGGGACGAAGGCAAAGGTCCGTAGACCAGGGCTTTGGAAAGGCTGCCTGCTGGGTTTGCTGGCTCCATCCAGATTTCTTGGCTGATGGATGGGCGGGAGCCTCCGCTCTCTCCTGCTGGATTAAAATTGCTCTCTTGTCACCAGAGCCACTGCAAAGAGAAGGCATTGCAATTGCGTTGTGGATCTGTTGCTGTGACAACTCTCTTTCCTCCCCCCACCTCGGGGCACAAAGAAACAACTGTTGCTGCCGTTTCAAGGATCTGCAGATGAATTTAAAGCACTGGGCAGCTTCCTTGGAAGCCAAGTTCATTTGAATAAGCAACGCCTTGTTGTCCGTTCGTGAAACTAAGAATGAAATGCATGAAATTCCCCGGTTGGCCTTCCTTTACGGCTCCTCTCTGGTATTTTACATGCACTATTTTACACGCAACGTTTGGGACACGAGTTACCATCTTAATGATCCACTCTGATTTTTACGATGGCAACAGCAGCATGGAATGGAAAAGAAGCAGTTTGCTTCGCGCTCCCTGTCCCTCCACTTATGAGGGTTAGATTGTGGGAAATGTTCTTGCAACCAAAGCATGGGAATAATAGCAATATACCAACAGGGTGGATTTGGCATTTCTATCCACCTATTGTGTCCTTCCCAAGGACCTGGGATATGCAGATGTGGTTGTTTGATGGTGGTAAATGTCACATGATGTAAGCTGTTCCAAGTAAAACTGCTTTTTTGCAATTGACTGATGGTGCTTTTGTCAATGCTGATGGTGTTCACTCAATGCTCCAGATGTTTTGGGGTTGCACCCCAGGCACCTCTTACTATAGGTACTATTTTTGCTTTCTTTAGCTATCCTCCTCCTCCTCCTCCTGAAAGGTTTCGGGATACAACCTTCCTTCTGTTTACAACAGTCTCCTGAAACCCATACAAACTCAAACCAGTTTCACCAGGTCATCTGAAGGAGCAGCCCAGGCTGGGGAGGATTAATGACT